>JAYMTK010002820.1:0-13175 GCA_036897405.1 Pelargonium myrrhifolium | reverse complement strand
CCTCACTAGCATCATATACACTAAATGCATCTTTTAAATCCTCCTCTGATTCTAGTGGCTCTAAAGCTACCCTCAAACTTAACGCAGGATAAGCAAATTGCAACTTACTTGAAGGGTCATACCCTAAATCTGCAATGTACCTTCTAATCATCTCCATTGAACACATGATTGGATCAATCCCACCAATGTATGAAACATCTCCACCCACGTAATCAAACTCTGGTTGCTTCACAAATTTCCCCCCATGGTTGAATTCCATAATCCTCAACGCAGGCTCCTTCTTTTCCTTCAAACCCTCATCTGGTTCCATTGTAGCTTCTGAAAAAATCAACAACAATCTAAGATAGCTGACTAATAAATACAAAGATCATGAAAAAACAGAGTACTAGTCAGTTCACTCAGAGACAAACCAACTACCAACGAAGAAGTTCAGACCAGAAATTACAAACCCTAACTCACAACAAATTTTTCAGTGGATTAAACAAACGATTTCAACTTCCATTTACAGCAAACCAACTAAATAAATAGCACTACCTCTACTCAACAGCAATCGATGGCCACACCCACAACTTGCTCACCAAAATCAATACTTCTCTTTCTCCAACGCCTATTCTGCAACTACGCTCCTCACTCAAGACAAATGATGAGCTCTATTTCTTGCTGCAAATGCACTCCTTCTCCTTCAATGCTCTGTGGTTAGGACAGTGGAGTGTAGTAATGGTGTTTAAAAATGTTTAAACGTTTTGGTTTTCAAGACAAAAAAGGAAAAAGCAAGAGGAAGATGAACAGACAGAAGCCACACTCAACAGGGGTAATTTCGTCTTTTATCCATCCCCGTTCACGGCATCCAGGCAAAACGGCTCAGTCAATAAAATGGGTGCTCTATTGTTCATTTTAATAACATGGGGGTCATCTGTTTTAAATGTATAACATATGGAGTGTCTGTGTCATTTGCCCTTTTTATAACACTCCTAAATTTAACCGTTCAAAGAATCTAGTACTTTTGAACAGGAACAGCCACACGTGCGCCACGTAGGCTTTGTATGGATGTGGTTTTTGGGTTTCGGTTTTGCGACGCGACGCGACCAAAAGAAGACGCCTAAACTTTTACTTTACCAACCCAGTCCAGTCCAGTCCAGTCCAGCCCAAGCTGGCTCTGTTTTCGTCACCGTGACGTCAGCTGTTCGACCGTTAAGTTGTGACACGTGTCGTGTGGTCTGTATATATCGCACACAAACACTCTCCACCTGCCTTTCCCAACATTTCTTTCCTTCCCTCCCACATCAACGTATATTTGCAAGTTTCGATATTTAATTCAATTTTCTTAACTTTATAAATTCGATTTAAATTATGTGACTAAATTGTTGCACTACCTACATATCTCTATGAATAAATAAATTTATATATGGCTCGGATTTGTTTTGGATTGAGAGATTGATTGAAAACTTCTATATTTGATTTTTAGGATTAGGGTTCTTATGATTATTCTTTTGCTTGTCCGTGAAGGAAAGTGATTTGGCAATTTGACTGATATTCGATCCTGTAACCTGATATTTCTGTTTTTTTTTTTTTTTTTACTGTTATTTATATAGGATTGGTTGTGTTTGCTGGGTTTTGAATTTGGGAGCTTTTTGACATAATATATACCTTTTTTCAATCAAGCAGTACTGAGATTGTTATGGTCTTATTTTGAGTAATAGTTATAGGGAAGTTGGTTTTGTTTCAGGTTGATGATTAATGGTTGTATGTTAAACGGGCTGTGATGTTTGTATTATGTGCTGCAATCAGTATTAGGGAAATTGCATGAAGCGAGGTGGCTGATTGGGCGATGCTTTGCTGGGAATTGTACAGTCAGGATGACAACGTATGAGCTAGATCCCGATGTCGTCCGATGGGGTCTTCATCTCTTAGATACTTGCTCTCTTTCTAATTTGGGTTCTTGTAGTACCGTTACTCAGAGTGAACCGGACTTGAGTAATGTTGAATATGTCAGAGAAGGTTATTTTCAAGAAGATAATACAAATGTGGAGAATGATGAGGTTATTGCATATGCTCTTCAAGAAGAATTTTCACGACTAGCTACTGATGAAGCATCTGGAAATACTGGGGAGGAGCATACGCAAACATCAGTTATTGCTCAAGATTGGCTTGGTCCTTCAAAAAGACACTGTACCTTGGGTATTTGGATATTTACCATCCAGATTATAAATTCGTTTCGCTATTGTTGTTCTACTTTTAAGCTTACTGACTACGTGGTTCTAAGTTCAGGGGATGTGAGTGATCAGCAAGTCACAAATTCTCCTTGGAATGAGATGCAATTAGCAGATACTCCTAGTGAAAAGGAAAAGGAAAAGGCTGGTGGAGAAGAATCACTTTCTGTCAGAGATATGTCTCATCTGTTGTGTGTATCAGATGACTATGTTTTTGATGGTGAAGTGGACAAGACGTTGAATCCGATGGTTCCTATTCCTGTAAGTACCTTTTTCTGTGAAATTATATTTTAAGGGTTGATATTTTAGTTTGCAAATATTTGTCCAGACCTCCTGCTTGCTTCTTAATCTATAAGATTTATTTGCTGTCAATTTGATCAACTAAACCAATGTGATGTTGGAAGTATCAAATAGATTCCAAATGCATTAATCTACTTGGAAATATGAATACGAGTTTGTAAATTTCATGTCTTATGATGTACATACTACATTCTAATCATGTTTTATGCCAGATTCCTAATACTTTTTTTTGTTTGTTTGTTTGTTAAACCTATCCAAATTATTTATCACAAAATTGGATTTTCTGAATCCATCGAGGTCAGCCTCAATATGTTAATGCCATTACAGGCCAATTCTATTTTCTCTGTTGCGAAACCTCAGTTATGGTCAACTCCATTTAGGTTTCAACTTGTTTTGCAAGCCAAATAAGCATTAACATTTTCTATGTTCAAGAATGCCACTTTTAGATCTTGGATCGGATTGGCATAGGGGAATTCCCCTTTTGTTTAACAAGTATATCCATACTGCAGATATCCAACATTTCAAACTTTTTATCAAAATGATATATTAAAATCAATAAAATATAATTGACCTTTGATCCAATAGATGTGCTTTCATAATTTGTTTTCAAGATCTTGGCAACAAAACTCTAAAACTGGACTGTAGTTGGCATTTCTAATTTCTCAATTTTATATTCGGTGCAGCATGTTCCTAAAATAAATGGGGAGTTACCTTCATATGATGAAGAAACTTCAGATCATCAGAGGCTGCTTCAAAGGTGTCAATGAACTTCCTCTGCCCTTTTTCTTATGCACAATATGATTCAACAGTGATCATTCTCCTTTGATATTTAGTTGATTAGAATATATTGTGGTGGATTCTTGTTAACTCAAAACTTGTAAAGTGCTCACCATGTCTATCGAAGTTCATCAAAATGCGTTTATGAGGATGCTTGACTTATCGGCCTGAAGGATGTGTATGGCGTTATATATAAAATAGAAAACTTGAATTACAAGGAAAAAGCGCAAACAGGATATTGATAGCGGTGAACCTATTAGATTTCTTTGATAATTGTTACTCTCCCCATCCCACAATGAGTGTTGTTTCACTTTCTTGCAAAATTCAATGATGATCATTTTATCAGTGCTTGATTTTCCTCCCCCACCAGTAAAAATATTTTCCCTCACCTTTGTGTGCGCTGTAACTTACTTTTGACGTACTTTGTTCTGTTCTTTTTTGTTCCATGCATGCTCTAATGAATATGTAGATAATTGATTGTTACAGAATAGTAAATAAGGGATGGCTTTCAAATTGGTGATGTTTTTTCATATCTTCCACTCATTAGACTATGGATTTACTCTTGTGCTCATGTACTGAGTGTGTGCTCACATCATTATCACATAGAACTGCATTTCGTTTGTTCTTCATATGTAGTTTGTCTGTATATGTTTAGATACTTATGGGCCTTGTGACCTTGCTTGCAAACAAATTACCTCTACAATTATTTTGGCGATCAAATTTTACGTCTTTCCTTTCTTTACAGACTGGAGTTATATGATCTGGTTGAACTTAAGGTGAAAGGTGATGGTAACTGTCAGGTTGGTTTTCTTTTCATCCTAATTGCGAAAGGCTTAGGTTCTCAAATAGTTTCTGTTGCTACCTACACGTTCAACATTACTAGCAATTTTCTTTTTTCACGTTATGGACTTAATAGACTCATTAGTTCCATGTATCCTTTTCAGTTTCGTGCTTTGTCCGATCAACTTTATGGTTCACCTGACCATCACAAGTTCGTCAGGGAACAAATAGTCAAGCAGGTTTGTGGTATTTGAATATTGCTATGTAATTTTCCTTGTCTAAAGTGTAATGTTTCTCTTCTTTTGATTTGTTGATATCACAGCTTAAGTCTCACAAGGAGATGTACAATGGTTACATTCCTATGGCATATACTGAATATTTGAAGAAAATGAGCAAGTGAGTTGCTCTTTGTGATATTTCACTTTCTGAAGGTTTGTGGAAAATGTTTTCATTTCTGTTTCCTTCGTGTGTATGAAACAGGAATGGTGAGTGGGGAGATCATGTCACATTGCAGGCAGCTGCAGATTGGGTATGGATGACCGAAAATCTCTTCTATGACCAGTTTTGAGCATATTTGGATTTCTTTGTTTGTGTATTACAGTTTACTTTGTATAGTGATAAATAATGATGTCTACCATGTAATTACAGTACGGCGTCAAGATATTTGTGATAACTTCATTTAAGGATACATGCTATATTGAGATCCTTCCTCACATCCAGAAGTCCGAACGAAGTAAGATTCCTGTAACTTTTCATTGATAGTACACTGATTTGAGATTGCCAAATAAGTTATTTTATGTGTTGGAAATTTCTATTTCCTGCATCCTCATTGGTTCATATATGATTTAACCGGTATAAAGCATCTTGTGTTGCATATTGTTGTAATGATGCAATCTTTGCTTTACTTTGTACTTCTATCTACGCCTTGATCTAGCTAGTTAATTGCTTTATGTTACATAAAATGGTCTTTTGAGTTTTTTCAATATTCATAGATCATACTCAAATTTATTAACTTTGGAGTAGAAATTGGGGGTACTTCTTACCGATTGTGTCATATCAAGCAAATATACTCGTCCTAACATTGCCTTGCAACATTGTGTTCTCTAAAATGACACTGTTTTATGCAGTTATTTTATTGAGCTTTTGGGCGGAGGTGCACTACAACTCAATCTATCATAAAGGAGGTAAATATACTCATCCACAACGACTTTTGCAATCTAATTATCAACAGAACACGAAAGGATTTGTGCTGCTATCTCGTCTTTGTTTCTGTATGCTATTATCCCTCTGAAAGGAAAATCAACAAAAATATAGATGAGGCCTTAAATACAATTCACAAGCCGAGCTTTTAACCACTGACACAAAATTGTATGTTTTGTACTTAGATCAACCTATGGCAGAGTCCAAGAAAAAGAAGAAGTGGTGGATGTTTGGGATTTAAAATGGCGCATTTGAAGCTCGTGTTGACATCTCATATGTTTTTGCTGACTTCGGAAGATTTACCACAGTTTTGCATAGAGTTTGACAACAAAATGGTGCCGATGCAGTGCTGCTTGGAGACGACATATTAGTATAAATACAATCATTGGTTCTGCTTCACTAATAAATCATTTCATTGATTTGTGTGTATATAACCCATTGTTACAGACAAAGCTGTTGTTGATTCATAGATTTTTATTATAAAGTCCCCAGGATGATTTTTTTATTCAGTTTGAACCAATATGAATATAGTTGTGAATTTGCCTTTTATTTCAAGAAATGTTGGTATAAAACATTGCCACATCCATTAGTGCATTTTGGCAGCAAATGGTTAATGCTAGTAGCAAAATTATTTCTTACATCAGCAATGAAAGCAACTTGACCAAAACATAAAATACTTTGTTCAAAATATACTCTTCTATCTTCACTATACTCAAATGCAATTTCATTGTTTACACTCAATTTTGCTTTACAGAATATGAGCCTTTACATATATAATCTCAAAAAGGTGAGGCACTAAGCAGTGCCTTCTCACAACTTAGATTACTAAGTTGAGCCTCTCAACAAATAGACTTGCTTCGCGAATAAACATAGGTCATCTTATTCCGGGAGGACTGGAAAATTTTGTTCTTATTTACAACTACTATAATCTCTCTGTAATAGAGGGAGAATTGAGAGGATATATAACTCGCTACATCACCATCCATGTTAGCTGTACAGAATGCCTAATCGTTGTGCTTCTTTGATCTTGATTCTTCCATTGAAAGTGAGAAGAAAAGGACGCAACTTTGCCAAATCGGGATGCCTCAGGAAGAAAGTGACGATGATTGCCCTATTCGCTTTTCTGGAAGTGAGTTCAAAGTTCGTGAGTTACGCAAATAGCAACAAAAATCTTTTAAGGGGGGAATCGTTCCTTACCTCCAGTTGTTATGAGCTTTTCGACACGAGAAACAATGTGTTTGCCGTAAGTATATCTCTTGAGGGCATTCAGATGAACCTTGATGCGGGAGAGAATTAATTCGAGGTTATGATCATCACAAGTCTCGAGAATCTTCTGCACAACATAATTTCCATATGGATCTTTCATCATGGCCTGCAGTTTTGAATTTCATCAGTGTTGGTCATTCAATAAGCACTATGAAGTACAGAAATGTATTGATCAATGTAAAAATAGTTTATTGTTTCTAACACGGCAGATGATTAAGAATATTTTTTTTGAACTGAAGCTGTGATTTAATACATGTTACAAATTTACAATCACTCCGCTCATCTTCAAATAGAAGGATTTCTTGGTTTCACAAAGGCCCATTTCAATAAGCTACAATTATGTGTTTTAAGTCGCACTTTCTGCACCATAAAGTCCGATACATTACTTCAATTGAGTTAGCCCATCAGGGAAAATGGAAGTCTTGGCCTGAATGCACTGTAGTGAAAAGCCAAAAAAAAATCTGATTTTCCAAAATTTTAGAAAAGTTGACTTGGCCAAGAAGTTATAGGCTAACATTCTAACAATTAAATAAATAAATATATATAATCTTAAATTTTATACCCTAAATGAGACTAACTCAAATTATTCTTTTAAAAGAAATAATACCCCACGTAAAAATCTAAATCATCAAACTCTAATCATAAAGTGAACCTTGGGGCAACAGTAAGGTTTTTGCCCTGTGACCTTCAAGTCTCAAACTCCTACCTTAATTATCTTCAGTAATATTAGTCTCTATACTTCAGTTAAAAATGCAAGGTTATTCATTCTTAATTGAAATATATATCTTATATACACCCTAACTTGCAGAGATATGGTGTTATGAGTTATTAATGATAACGGTAACACCCACATGAACTAAAATTGAACAGAAGACATTAAAGGGCAGTGGTCGCACATCTAGCAATGGCACAAATTATGTACCGTCATCTCATCTCAGACATATATTGGTCAGATGAGTCAAGTACCTGAGGACTATCAATACTTTCCATTATTAAGAACTGACTTTGCAATTCAAAGAAAGGTGAAGGGGTTCACAAACCTGCAAGGGCTCATTTTCATCGGTCGAACCAAGCATCTCATTCACTAAAAGTTGCCGCTCTTCAGGACTACCAAAAGTCAAGCATTTCTCCACAACATTGGAAGCAAACTTCTGCTGACTCATCTCTACAATCTTTCCTGCAAGCTTGGTAATAATAGCCGACCTTTCGTGCGATTTACCGTGTTCTAGAACATGCTATAAAATAATACACGGAAATTAAGGGATCATTAATTTGACTAGGAACAATTAATTAGAATATAGTAGCTGAGCAGATTTATAATTCAGAACTACTTGGATGCTATTGACCAAAACTACTGGAGCATCAAGAAGCTCATGCTCGTTCTTAAAACTTTGAGAAAAGAAGTGGCTATCTCTTTGTTCGAAAAGATAGAGAGGGAAGTGTTACTGATGTGTACAAAAGTAGAGTAACTACCCCCACACTAGAGCAAGATCAAAAGTAAAAGGCGAAAAGAATATTTCAGTAGATGCACTGAGTATGCATGAAATGGTACCTGGATAACATAATTCCCATATTGGTCTTGTGCTAAAGAGCATACAGATTGCATGATTTCATTCATGATAGTTTGTTGTGTATTTGAATCATCACAATGCTCCAGCACCCTCTGTAAGCATTGAAATAAACATTCTATATTTGCCAATTGTCATAAATTCCCAATGAAAAAATTAAAACAGAAATTACGAATCTCTAACCTGAATTACACGGCAACCATAAGGGTGGGTGGAAAGAGACACAACTTGCCCAAAGAAAGATGTAATGATGAATTGAATCCGGTCCTGAGGGACACACTCTATACACTTCTGAATAACATGATTACCATTCTGATCACGGACACATTTCATGACTGAACCATCAAGCTCTGCCACCATTTGAGTCTGCTGATCCACATCTACCACCTCCAAGGCCTGTAATATCATAGCATTAAAACCTCTCAAGTCTCAACAACAAAATCCGAAACAAATATTTCAACCAAAGAGAGGGAAAGGTGATACTTAGGTAGTTTAACTGGGTTTTAAGTCCCCCAAAGCATACACAACCATGCAGAAATAAAAGAGCACAAAATCCTTGAAAAAAGTAGCAGATATTTATAAAGATTATTAACAAATGCAATTTAGTTATTTCAGCCTTTTCAAAATCCCATGATCATTAGTTAACATTTATGTTCAGTCATCGCAATTTAGCTATAAGACACTTTCACCACAAAAAAAATAAATCCATTACCAGTTGCAATTTACCCATGACCGTAGTGTGATACCTGATAAGTTCATGATACCTTTCCCCCACTACATTAGTGCACAAGCACACTGAACAAAAGCTGAACAAGCATCATATATAAAAGAGTATTTACTAATATAACTCAGTTGATAAGATGATCCGCAATCCATCAAATAAATGAATTAACTTCAATAACCAATGTGATTAAAAAAGAGAGAAAACACAAGGAATACTATGGCAGTCTTGGCATCGCAGACTTCTACACAAAAGACCCCCCCTGTAGCAGAAGTATGCAAACTAACCATAAAAGGATTGGAGATTTATTTAAAAACCTCGGAATCAAAGGGCAGAACAAAAAGATCTTAGAGAAGTACCTTCTGGATCACTCTGCAACCATACATTTGAAGACTAAGAGGCAAGACATGACCAGTGAGTTGATTAGCTAACTCCTTTCTTTGACCCTCCAAACCATGTTCAAAAAACTACAAAGTCAAGCACAACAACTTAATTAGTAATTTCAGATTTTAAAAAACAAGACAGTTGAATAGTATGCACCAAGAGACAAATACTTTCTGTATGACATAATTCCCAAAAACATCGGTCATCAAGGTACGAGCATGAGGCATGATCTCAGGAAATATCTTGGTCTTTTCTTCAGCTGTTGCAGTTTCTAGTTTCTGCTGAATAAACCGACTGCCATACTGATCCGTACTGCATTACAAAGCAACATATTCTAATTCAATATTCTAGCTGCAGTTGGATGATTATTATTTTATTTTATTAAAACAAAGCATTACAGGCACACCTGAACTCAACTACATGATCTACAATATCTGATAGTTCAAAAGTCCTGGTCTTATTGTTCTTGAACTCATCTAACAAGGATGAAGAAAATCTTCCCTCCATATTAGTGCCAATACCTGGGTGCCATGGCCCAGTAGGTCCTGGAATTGAATTTCTCATCATAGAGGTAAACCGAGCCATTCGGTCATTCTGAAACATTGGATTTCCAGAACCAACAGAAGGGTATACAGAACTTGAGACTGGGGCTCCTGGATATGGCATGCCAAGACCATATGATTGATTCCCATAGTATCCATGATTCATACCACCAGATTTAGCTAAATTTGGCAATTCATACTGTTGCTTTTGTTGGGCAAGCAATGCCTCCAGATATGCTCTTTGTAATCCTTCCAAATCTCCATGTGAAGCACCAAAGTAGTCCCTAACCTGAGAGGGATCACTTGCACCAGCAGAAGCATGTGTTGCAAAATCAGATCTCCTCAATAACTGCTGAACATATCGTGGGTCCATAATCGGAGAATGGAGGTTATGACCAATTTGATTTCCCATTCTATTTAGACTTTGTCGATCACTGCTACCGGTCAAACCTAAACCTAAGAAAAAACAAGATTGTGACATGAACCAATCCACTAAATTCAGTGTTGCTGAAGGAAATAAAGGTTAAACAAAAACAAAAAATTCAACCAAGAGAACTTACCCCCAATAAGATGATTGTCAACCATTAAATTCAGCTTCGGATTCACAGGATAACCACCACGAACTTGACCAGTAAAATCCATACTGGGAATATTTGCATCTTGGTAATTATTATTAGATCCTTCCGAACTTCCGAACCCTGAAGAATTCCCTTTTGGGTAAAGACTAGCAGAAGATGTTGTTCTTCTGGGGAAATTAACTTGACCATTTAAACTTATCTTAGAACCATTCACATCAGTTACAATCCCATTTTTCCTTGTTAGTTCCATGTAGTTGTTTGGAGCAGAAAGCTTTTCGGCATTGGCCTTGTCAATGAGTTGCTGCTGCAAACACTGGTTATGACCATTGGGCATATTAAATAGAAAATCAGCCTGATGATCATAATCCAGTTGAAGCTGTGATTGTACATGGCTATCTCCATCCACATGTCTAACATTCGACAGTCTTAAGCCTGATAAAGAAGCTGGAATATCAAGCTCAGACATTCCAGAAGAGTGACCATTTTGGATATTTGGTCCCACAGTGCTCTTCTTCTCAACTGGGCTAACCCTGCTACCCACAGGAGGAAGACCATAACCAGCGGATCTCCCAACTAGCTGTGCTTCAGGGGTTGTACTCCTGGACAGGGATGAACCTATACCAGATGAGAAAGAATTAGAAACTGATGCACCGTGGCTCTGAACTCTAACCATGCGAGGTGGGGTTGCTCCAGAATTTAAGGCATCTATTGATTCTGCACCATTACACAATCCCGCTGGATGGGTATCAGATATGCCTGTTTTACCCACAGTATCGCCAAAAGCATTACGGCTTGTTGGGCGTGACAGAGAACCTGATAAGGAGGAAGTTGGTCGATCAAGTCCTTCCTGCAACACAAATAATTTCATTGACCAATGAAAAAGATTGTCCATACAAGAGAAGAAACTACAATAAGCAATACAGAAACTGAAGGTTCACAACTAAGCACTAACAAAGCACAGAATACACCACACTTCTGAGCTACATCAATTACCTGAAGAATGTCAGCAAAACTCTTCCTCCTTGTGCCAAGCCCGACACCTGAATATCCCATCAAACCTGAGCTTTTCTCGGGCCATTCTGCTGAAGTTTGTCGTGAGATATTCCTTTCACTTGCTTTCCTCAATTCCATCAACTCATCCTCCGCCTTCTGAACAGAAAGTCCAGGCTGCATTGAGAATAACGACGAACTGTCTCCATTATCTACCACTGCCTTCTTCTTCTTCCAGTCCCCAATACCCCCATATGACCCACCAGCCTGAAACCTCTGTGCTACCCGCCAGTCCTCCTTTGACAATAAGGGTGGAGGAAGTCTTGGATTGATATTCTCATGCGAATAATAATACGTCAAGTACGCAGGGTGAGACCGTATCTCTTCTTCGGACAAAACTCCATTGGGGACAGTACCACCTGAATTGTTAACCTCTCTAAAACCAGGGTTCCTGAAAAGACTGTCTACAGCACTCAATGATCCTTCAACAGTGGGTGGAGCACTGCCACTCCTATAAATATTAAGATCCCTCTCCCTCTCCCTTTCCCGATCAATAATTTGTTGATTCCCCTGCTGCTGCAGCATCAATTCAAGCTCACTTTGCAAACTATCCTCGAAATTCCCATTTGATCCTCTTAGACCATTCCTTAGGGTTGGAAGCATGTCTTTGTTACTCCCAGTGACCATCTTTCAAAACCCTAAAGCAGAAATCAAACCACAAATTTTGAAGGGAAAAAACCCAAACCCTCGGCCTGAATGCAGATAAAAATCACAAAAAGGAAATAGTTTTCAATCATGGATTAGTTTTAAATGTCACCAACCGTTCTGAAGTCGGTTTATATCAAGCCAATATGTCACCAACCGTTCTGAAGTCGATTTATATCAAACCAAACAGTTATAGAGTTAAGTGTATGGAACATGTCTCCATGTTCACTAATCTAAAATACATTATTACACAGAGCCATTTTCTCAGCACAGAAACAGAACTCAACAAGATTCAATTTCAAAAGCCAAAGTTTACCAACAAAAAAAAAAAAAATCACACACCTTCACGCAAATCTCAGCATCAGTTACGCCCAAATTAGACTATCCTATCCTGCAAAACCTGCAATCCAACAAAGCAAACAAAAATCACACACATCAGATAAAAATCAACAGGAAAACAAATATCTGAAGCCGTACCTATAAACTTTCATAAATGCGTAAACATACAAAATTAAACGTTGATATGGAAAAATTGCGCGCAGAAAATACAGAGATAGAAGAGGAGCGAAACGACGTCGTAACGAATGAAGGTGGGACAAAATAAAATTAAAAAAGAGAAAAGGCAATGACGAGAGCAAGAAGAAGGTGTTGTGAGGAGAGAGAGAATTACAGAGAGATCGCGTGAGCCTGTGATTCTTGTCAACAAGAAACGGTCGCTTTCGTGGGAGAAAGAATTGAGAATAAATAAAATAAAACTCGGAGAAGGAGAAGGAGGAGGGAGGGGATGTGTTTTGGTTTGGTGGGGACAGAAGGAGGAGATGAGTGTGAGCCGTTGGATGGAGGATGGACGGTGATGAGGGGTAGTTAGAGGTTACGTGCATGGGTGATGGTACATATTATTAATAATGTTATTGGTGGGTGCGTGTGTGTGTTTCTATGTCACATGGATTTGGGTAACTGGAAAAGGAGGATTGGGAGACAAAAGGAAATTTTTGAGAAACTAACCTATCATCATCATCATACGTACTATAATAGCACTGCCTTATTACATTTTTTTTATTTATTTATAAAGAGTTTAATGTATATCAATTGACTGATATAAAGTTATATCAGTTATACTAATAAGGTGGTGACACCTCATTTAAAATCATGGA
>JAYMTK010002819.1:0-13177 GCA_036897405.1 Pelargonium myrrhifolium | reverse complement strand
AAATAAAAACGAAAGCCAAAAACAAATCAGGTAGAACAAACTAAAACATGAAACATAACGGAAATTGAACTAGAAACCCAAAAAAAACAAGCACCATCCACATCCGCCTTCCTTCCCCATCCAACCCGTATTTAACCAGCAAGCTTGTCGAGTCCCTCCATGATAGCTTCGCCTCCATTTTTTGAGCTTTCGGCTAACCACATTTGACTCCTTCGGCACAACAGACCCAAACGCCAACGCACCCGACTCTGCCCCCTTTCAAGCGGTCTCGCTCGAGCCCTTCCCTCGCCGCCCTTGTCTCCGGCCTGATGCAGTTCTCAGCCATACCACCACCATAAGAGATTGCCGCCGCCTCCATCTCGGACCTTGGCGGTTGTCCCTCCCGGCCATTCGCCAACTCCATAGGGCCACTCCACCTAGGACTGCCAAAACCCGCCTCCAACCACCACTGACCAGATCCGCCAGCACTGCAAGTCTCCCTCAGCGATCGCCGCCTTACCGCCGCCTTCGTTTAGAACCATGGTCGCAGGCCCTCCCGGCCTCCACCATCCTTCTTCTCCGGCGTAGTCCCTAATCCAGGTCCTCCAAAGTCAGTACACGACCGCCATCTTCCAGATCCACCGGCAACGTGGGACTCCCATAGGCGCCGCCTCCATCTCCCCCAAACTCTAATCCTTCAAACTTTTCCCTTCAAACCCTTCCGGTCGTACTTATGATACCATGATAGCAAAATAAATTTGATTGTAGTAATAAACTTAATTAATGGGGACATTTTTTACATCTTTGACAAAAAAAAAAAAATAGTGGATTTATCACCTCCATAAATTTACTATTGTACCTAAAATCATCTACTCTAATTTTGTCCTTATTCAATAATTAAATTAATTAACTATTCTTTTATTAATCAATCAACATGCAATTAAATATCCCCAATTAGGGCGTGCATTTATTGTCCTAACCCAGACAGTTGGATCAGATGGAGTTGTTGAAACATGTAATTATCGAATCACTTTATTACCGACACATATATATGAGTAATGCTATATGTCCCCACAATTGTACAAAATAATTTGTACAAAATAATGTCATAATAAAAGAAGCACGACACATCAAATATTTTATAAATAACATGATCTAATCACAATATTATATATGTCACGTGAACAACACGTCTTATAAACCTCTATTAATTATATAGGTCGGATTGTAATTCGTTAAACTTAATTTTAGTGTACGAAAATATAAAATACGTGTCTGTTATACTACCATGCCACTTTGTATATAAAGGAGCCATATATTAATATATTAGCTAGCTATAGCAAACCTGCACCTCTTTGTTTTTTACACTCGGTTCATTGACTACTAGTATGAACCCTTGACCAATTTCCTAACTACCGTTTACTCGTCTAAACCTTTATTAATTAATTAATATTTTACTCATCTTAATTATTCTCTTCACACGTGCAGCTCGATCTGGATCTACATTTCAGTAATTAATGATCAATTCTTAGTGTACGTACGTACGTTTTTTTGCCTATAAATAGAGCCTTGCTATTGTATAGTTGGTCACAATATATTCCATCGATCGAGAGCATATACTATATACATATAATATAACCAACAATTAAATTTAAGCTAGAATGAGTACTTCATTAGCAGCTGGTAATGGTAGGTCACTGCCAAGGTATGTTGTTCTGAAATCCATATCCAACAACAAATACTTGCGCTACATTCACGAAGACGTGCAGATCCACGGGTTTCTCCAGTTCTCCGGCGAGGAGGTGGTGAGCCCCTACGCCAAGTTGGAAGTGGAGCGAGCTAAGGGCAGCAACGGAGGACTGGTGCACCTCAGATGTTGTTATAATAATAAGTACGTGGTCCGGAAGTCCGACCACCACTCATGGCTTGTGGCCGGCGCTGACGAACCCGAGACCGACACCTCCAAATGGTCCTGCACTTTGTTTGAGCCTCACTTCGGCTTCTACGGCGACTCCAACAATGTCGCATTCAAGCACGTCCAGCTCCAACGTTACGCCTGCTCAACGCGCGCAATGGAGCCCTATTACACGTGCTTCTACGCTGGTGTATATGACCCTATCAATGACGATACCAACGTCTTCAAGATTGTTGATTGGGAGTCACTCTTGGTGATCCCCAAGCATGTTGCTTTTAAGGGCGACAACGACAGATTTTTGATCGCCCACTGGGTGGAGAGCCGCCCGTACATGCAGTTCGGTCATACTGATATCGGAAACCAATGGGTGGGCAACGAGATCTTCTACACCCCCGACGGAGCCATCCGTATCAAGAACAACTACTTCGGTAAGTTCTGGCGTAGCAGCCCCAACTGGATTTGGGCCGACTCCGACGACACCTCCTCCGACAACCCGGAAACCTTGTTCTGGCCCGTCAAAGTCGCCAACAACGTTGTTGCTCTTCGCAGCATGGGCAACAATAGCTTCTGCAAGCGTCTCACTGACGGGTGGAAGACAGACTTTCTCAGTGCCGTCGCCCCCACCATTTCCAACGAGGCCAGGATCGAGGTACATGAGCTTGTTCTTTCTAGGGACGTTTACAATGTTGATTTCCGTCTCCTGGATGCCAGGGTGTACGACCAGGTTCCAACCACAATGGCCACCGGAGTTGCTGTCAACAGGACCCAGCAAACACAGAATCACGAGATCAGGCTGATGTACTCTGAGACCAAGACAAGCACTTGGAACTCTAGTGTTTCGCTTAAGTTGGGTGTTGAAACCACAATCAAAACCGGCATTCCCTTCATCGTAGAGGGAACTATCAAAATCACCGCTGAGCTCTCCGGAGGCTACGAATGGGGAGGAAGTAAGGAATCCACCACTGAAATAGAGACCGTGTACAAAGTCGAGGTGCCACCAAAGACTTCGGTGACTGTCAAGCTCCTGGCAACAACTGGTTCCTGCGACGTTCCTTTTTCATACACTCAACGTGACACTCTAACAAACGGAGAACAAGTTACTTATGACATGGACGACGGGGTTTACACCGGCATCAGCTCATACAACTTCAAGTATGAGACTGAGGAAAAAAAGTTGTGATATGTTCTAACTGAATCCAACTAGTAATAATGAGTTTGTGAGTTTCTCACAAATAAAAACTCTCACGAGACTTCACTCGTCCACTATATCCATCATACATGCGATTGATTTAGGGGTTTAAAAGGCTTACTGTATGTGCCAAATGCAGTCGTGGTGCCCGCGAAAAGTGGCTTGTTTTTCCTTCTTCCTTTTGTTTGCAAGAGTGTTTTCATTTTGTCTTTGTTTGTGTATTTGCTCTGCATTAATAAACATCTATAGCTATCTTATATATTTTCCTGATATAAGCAAGGGTAGATGGGAAGGCTTGAGATTCTTGTCTAAATAACTAAGATTGGTTCCTTGATTATAAGTTTTTCATCACATAAAATAAGAAAACACGTGTATATTGAAACGGATCTAAATTTTAGCCAACGGGAGCAAAATAGTTATATAATATTTCTTTTTCAAGAAAAAGCATAAGCAATTCATTAAAAATAGTCCAAGCTTGTGACCTAACCTATTCTATAATCCAAATTTGCTTCACGACCAACACCCCGTATTATCGGTACTGAAGTCACAATTTTTTTAAGAGGCAAAAACGTTTGAACCAAGGCGACTAATCTATCCTCCCAACAATATAGAATTGGCTTATCCTTGCACACCAAAATCATCAGTGTTTTCCGATCCACGCCACCTTTATATGTAGACCATGACGGGTTCTAACCAATCACAACAATATCAATAGGCGAACGGATAGTAGACTGTCAACCTAAACCCACCTACTATCCCACAAATCACATCGGTCGGACCTCCCGTCTTCCACATCCCGGCCAATCTCCACTCAATGACCAAAACCAAAAGTCAAAACAAAAGGATGCTTGTCTGCCTCAGCCGAGCGAGCCAGATTCGTACAATCCATCTTGAAGACACAGTTGGCGGGAGTTATATACTATTTTGTGAAAAGAAGTTATATAATATTTATTATATAAAATAAAATTAATTAAATAATTCACAAATTGACATATAGTTGAAAATTTGATTAAAATTATAAGTTTATTTTTAAAATATTTTTCTTGAGTGCCAATACATGGCTCCTTCTCTGCGTGTTCATGAGCTCACTCTGTTTCTAAAGTTAATTATTATTTTTTATCATCATTCTAAAGTTAATTATTGAGTATAGTAACATGTATCCCAACAATATATCAATTTGAATGAGAGCATGTAAAAAATTGAACGGCATGCATGTTTCGAATGCAATAAGATATATACTCCCTCCGTCCTAAAATGAGTGTCTTGTTTCTTTTTCAAGTTAGTTATGCATGAATTGACAATAATATCTTTATAAAAAGTTAGTTAGAATCCCTTAACACATGATCATGAGGATATAATAGTAAACATGCCACACCAACTAACTTCTCCTTAATTATTCTTAAAATGGAAAGGAGGACACTCATTTTGGGACGGAAGGAGTAGTTGTTTATTAATATAATGCAGAACAGATGCACACAGAGACCTAATGAATACATTCTCACTCCAAACAAGCTTGAGAGAGAAGGAAGCCTTCTAATTCTCTTGTTTGGATAGGGGAAGGTTGCAAATTTATTATTCAAACAGAAAGAAGAAGAAAAACAAGCCACTTTCGCCGGCAACGCGACTGCATTTGGCATATGCAGTAAGCCTTTTAAACCCCTAGATTACTTGATCTAGTGGACGAGTGAAGTCTCGTGAGAGTTTTTTGAGGAACCCACAAACTCGTCATTATTTGGATGCACTTCAAACAGATCATAGTTTTGTTTCTTCAGTCTCATACTTGAAGTTGTATGAGCTGATGCCTGTGTAAACCCCATCGTCCATCTCATAAGTAGCTTGTTCTCCGTTTGTTAGAGTGTCGCGTTGAGTATATGAATAAGGGATGTCGCATGAACCAGTTGTTGCAAGAAGCTTGACTGACACTGAAGTCATCGGGGGCACCTCAACTTTATATACAGTCTCTATTAGTGTTGTTGATTCATTACTCCCTCCCCATTCGTATCCTCCGGAGAACTCAGCGGAAATTTTGATAATCCCCTCCGCAAGGAAGGGAATGTCGGTTTTGATGTTGGTTTCAACACCCAACTTGAGTGAAACACTAGAATTCCAAGTACTTATTGTGGTGTCCGAATACGACAGCTTGAGTTCATGATTTTGCGTTTGCTGGGTCCTGTTAATCGCAACTCCGGTGGCCATTGTTTTTGGAATCTGGTCGTATATCCTGGCATCTAAGAGACGAAATTCAACATTGTAAACGTCCCTAGAAAGGACGAGCTCTTTTACCTCAAGCTTGGCCTCGTTGGAAATGGTGGGGACAGCGGCATTGAGAGAGTCCCACTTGCCCTCGGTAGTGAGACCCGTGCAGAAGTTATTGTTGCCCATGTTGCGAAGAGCAACAATGTTTTTGCCAACCTTGACGGGCCAGAACAAGGTGTCCGGGTTGTTGTAGGAGGTGTCGTCAGAGTCGGCCCAAATCCAGTTGGGGCTGCGCCGCCAGAACTTACCGAAGTAGTCATTCTTGATACGGATGGCTCCGTTGGGGGCGTTGAAGATCTGGTTGCCCACCCATTGAGTTCCAGCATCAGTTTGATTGAATTGCATGTACTGGTGGTCCTCCTGCGCATGGGCAGCCAGAAATTTGCCGTTACTGCCCTTAAAAGCAACATGCTTGGGGATGACCAGCAATGACTCCCAATCAACAAATGAGAAAACGGTGTCGTTGTCGGAGCTTGGAGTGGTATCACCTGCGTAAAAGCAGGCGCGAAAGGGCTCATCGATTGGCATTAAACGGGCGTAATGTTGGAGCTGGACATGCTTGAATGCGACATTGTTGGAGTCGCCGTGGATGTCGAAGTGAGGTTCGAACAAGGTGCAAGACCATTGGGTGGTGTCGGTGTTGGGTTCGTCTGCACCGGCGACCAGCCACCAGTGGTGGGTGGACCACCGGACCAAGTACTTATTATTATAGCAACATCTCAGGTGGACCAATCCATTGCTGCCCTTTGCTCGCTCCACTTGTAGCTTCGCATATGGGCTCACCACCTCCTTGCCCGAGAATTGGACAAACCCATGGACCTGTACGTATACGTACATCCAACAATTCAATACTAGAACCAAACCAGTTACATACATACATACATACATACATAATTCAATCTTAACATGCATGTCTATTATGTTATCAACTCAATTATTAACTCTAATATATATTCGATTACTGAATAATAATCGTACCAACCTGCACATCCTCGTGTATGTAGCGCAAGTATTTGTTGTTCGATATAGATTTCAAAACAACAAACCTTGGCAGTGACCTATTAGATTTTATCTCTGTCTCCATCTTTGGCATCTCTGAACTCATTTTCGATAATCTCACCACTTAATTAATTACTGGAATAAGTTGATTATATTGATCTTATTATTGCTCTGTAATGCACATATATATGACAATTCTACGGGGTACGTATTTATAACCACACTCTGCACCTAATTAATTTTAGCTTACTAATGACAAAAGCAACTAATTTTTTGTTACGTTACTAATGACAAAAGCAAAAGCAAAAGCAAAAGCAACTAGTTGAATTATATTTGATCATTAATCATCGTTAGACCACATATTACGCTATATATTAATTTAAAACAACCTCTTTTTTTTCGACCAGTACGCTATTTACAACTTAGTTTAGTTTACTAAACACAAAAGCAAACTAGTAATTATTGGTTGCAGATCATATCTTTATGTGTGTATTACAAACCACCACAGTTACCTATCAGCTGCAAATTAATTAATAATTAAGCTCAACAAACATGAAATAAGGTTGGCAAGGAATAAAAACATATTAAACCTTAAAAAAATACTGGAAAAACTATGTACTAATAAAAATATTATACTCTCATCCCAAAGAGAATATCTTATTTTTCTTGAATTTTCGTCAAAACAAATAAGTATCATATTTTCTTTTTTTAGTAAGTTAATTATACATAAACTTTCAATAATAATTTTACACCTAGTTAGTTAGTATCAATTAACACATGATCATAAATATACAAGAGTAAATATATCACTCTAACAACTTATTCCGTAATTTTTCTCAAACTAAAAATAAGGACACTCATTTTAAGACGGAGAAAATATAATTTAGCATTTTGTGGAAAAATAAAAAAATATACCGAGAAAATAACATAATTTTTTTTTAGTTAGATCCAATAATGCGTAAACAAAATCAAAGCTAATGACATCCGTTGTTAATAAATTAAATTTATTATCATGTGAAATCAAAACAAATACACCAATGCGTTGTTGTGGCTCAGACTGATATTGTAAAAAGTGTTTTCGGGTTCGATCCACATTAAACACAGTCATAGCAAACGTAAACAACTTCAACACTAACACCCAAATGATGAAATTTTTGCATCGACTACATGCATGTATACTAGCTAGATCTCTTGCTCATTAATTATAAAAACATCTTGTTCAACGCAAATTAACCGAATGAACACATTTACTCCATGCAAGAAGTTGTTCTTCAACGACTTTCATTCTATCGCCTATAGGGCATCAACCGACTATCCATCCATGTTCTATCCGTGCGTACTTGCCATATATATATTTTGTTTGCAATAAACTTAGATTTACACACTCTACTATCAAAAGAACCAAACTAAAAGTCATTCAAAAACGGCATGCGCTCATAGTACCATTAAGGGCAATCACACGCCATATAACTTTCTAAATTTTAGAAGATTTTTTCATGATTATTGGATCACACAATCATGAAAATCACGTTGATTCGTATATGAGGTCTCATATGAATCAACACGAAGTATGTAATCGGAAAATAAATAAAAAGAATTGTAGCCCAAATGTATAACTTTATGTAGGGTAATGGGCTTTAAACTCGGACCTCTAGATCTCAGCAAGTTTTGGTCTTCATGTTGTCACTTTATTTTGTGGCTACCATAAAAAAAATCAGAAATTAAATAAAGATATTGGGAGGATGACACGTGGCTAAGGAGAGTATTCAAAAAGTCAACGGGACCACAGGTCAAAGATCTGAAGTCCGAGACCCGAATTGGGAGGAGGTTGGAGGACCGGGAGGCACGAGTCAAGACGGCCCAACTAGTTGGAGAAGTCCAATGGAGCGGGCCTCCCGAGACAGGCAGACCTCCCATGGGAAACATGCCTCCCAAGACAGACAGTACAAGTCTACGGGCTACCAACTCAAGAAGGCCGTCAACTTGATGTTGAGTGTATCCAGCAGCCGACAAAGGAGTCAGAAAGCTCCCAACACAGAAGAGCCAAGTCAGAACCCCCTACCAGAGGCCGAAGCCCAAGGCATAAGGAGGGTGGTCGGCCCTAGCTAGGGAGCTGGCCGGTCTTGCTAGTGAGTAGATCCAGCAGGGGCGAACAGCAGACGGGTCCCACCTTATAAATTCGACCAATCATGACACGACACATGTTAGGAAAGTGTGAAAACTATAAATATAGTCTCGGGTCAAAGGTAAAAAGTCGGTCAATTCATTTTCTGATTACTATAGAGAAGGCATGAAAGCACTCTCAAGCTGTTTTTCGTGTTCTTCACGTTCTTCGCTGGTTCTTCGATCATAAATCGGTTGAATCATGAAGTTCGTAGTTGATAACTTCATAATCCATTTGTGTGTTAGATTCTCATTCTCAAGCCGGATGCGATTTCCCAGACACACATCCGAGTCTCCGCTTAACGGTGCATTCTGTTCACAGGCCCTAGGTAACTGACCGGATCTGGACCCTGCTCTACCAAAACACTTGAAGACCTACCCGAAGACCCTACTGGACAAGTCAGCATCTCAAACACCCTAACTTGAAAAAGAAGACTTCAAACGACATAATTTGACAGTTTGACTTCTCCCTAGTTGAAAGAGTATTTCAGTGGCAAATATAGCTTTCAAGAAACAAGAGAGTTTTTGAAAACTCTGTCAAAACGCCAGAAGTTGTCTTTAACAGGATCATCCCAGGCACTAAGCAATTGGCACGTCTCTCCACACGGCCCTCTCATGAGTCATTTGTTATGTTTTGTACCATTTCTTTGGCGTATGCACTTATTTTTCATCTTGAAAATTCATTAATAAAAAGTACTTTTGCTGATAAAAAAAAGAACAATTTAGTAATATCTCATCTGTTTCATGAGAAGATAACCTACGTTAATTAATTTCTTTAATCATACATTTAGTGCTCGTCAGAATTTATTTTCTCATGAATAAAACTTAACAGAAATGGGAACGATGATAAATTTTTCTCCGCGTGCAGAAATGGTGACGAATAGATAGTTTTATATGCGGGGCCAGAGATGGAAGTGGCACCCCCTCGTCCCGCCCGAACTCACCATGTCACTATGTTCTTCCTAACATAAATGGATATAAGAGAACCAGTAAAATAAAATGACTAAAATGTCATTGATGAAAAATATCATAAATCACTATGAAAACCACAAAATTAGTATACGATAAGACCTAATAAAAATTTAACACAACGATAAGAAAAAAGAAAGAAGAAGTCGTGGATTGGTACTCCATTGGGTCAAGGGATGAGGTTTTGGGTTAAAAAGGGGGAGATACTCTTGTTGTAAAGCTCAACTGATAAAAATAAAATAAAAGATTATCGTCTTGTTTATTTTCCATCGCAACTTGATTACTTAACGTAATGAAGATAGTTTTCATCAAAAAGAAATCGAAAACATTTGTAATCCAAAGAAGAAAGCTTCTACTCTAACAGTTTCATATTTGCAAATTCTTTCTTTAAAGAGGAATGAGAATCCAGTTGAAGCTTATCATCATCGTCTTCATCCATTGTTGTAGTTGTAGTTGTAGGCATCATCTGTAGCGGGCGTAAGTGATCTGTCATAAAGAAACCATCAATCAATGTTAATTCAATTTAATCTATATATACACGTACTCCAAAAATGGCATGCATGTATATCAAAAATTCAAATCAAAAATTTCAATATCCATTTGAAAAAGAAAAAAAAAACAAAGTCATTTTTGAAATTGTTGCAACAATTTTGTTGCTTTTCTGTGACAGGAATTTGTCGCAAAATGCTATTTTTGTTGCGGAAAAAAGAGGATAAAATTTGAGACGAATTAGCCACGAATTGGCGTGCCAAAAATTTGGCATGCGTTTTGCGATGCAAATCCATCCATGTGTAGCAAAACGTGAATTTTCTTTAGGATTTTAAAGAAGAGTGGCCTACTTTATTCTCTCCCAAGACATTCCATTATCTCTCTTTCGCAACACATTACATCTCTCCAACCTCTACCCCGCCGTGTTTGAGCACAACGATAGCGCCAAACAGGGCCGGACAAAGGCCACCTGCTTGAGGAAATCGTTGGTGCAACTAAAGAGGTTGATGACACATTATCAAAATTTTGGAGGTACTTTATTAGGAACCTCCGACTTATTTTTTATATCTTTTAAGCCGCTCGTAAACATTACCTTGTGAGCTTTTTTAAATTTATCAAAGACATAACTTAATAAAAGAAACTGTTTTAATACTTCTAAGCTCGTTTCACCAAATTATAATAAGCTAAATGAAACACCCTATTAATTAAATGGCCGTATAGAAAGCAAACTACTTTAACCAACCTATCAATCCTATAAACTAAACAAAGGTATTATACGGATAAGGCTTACATGCAAGACATGTTAGTGGTGGTGTGGAGGCTGACATTTGGTATGCGTGTTTCGGAGGTGGTGAGGGCGGGCCGAGTCAAGGGGGAGCAGGCGAGATTCCTCTTTGAGTTCCATGCGGAGGCGGATGGTAATAGGGTGATACGGGAAGGGCCATGGATTTATAACGGTCATACTCTGGCGGGGCAAAATTTTGGAGTCGGAGGATGTCCCAGAGACTATGGACTTGTGGTACTTGAATTTTTGGGTATAGGTTCAAAGGTTGCCGGAAGGTTACAGGACGAAGGAGGCCTGTCAAGCAATAGGTAATACATTGGAGTTTTTGCGGAGGCTGATTCGTTAAACTTCAAGGGGGATGAAATTCATATGTGTGAATCAGGGTGTTGATGGATGTCAGAAAGCCACTTTGGAGGCAAATGAAGGTACATCAGTCCTCGGTTGAGGATCATCGTATTGAGTTTGCTTACTAAAAGCTTTCGATGTTTTGCTACTATTGCGGGGTGTAAGCCATGATGAGGATCACTGTGAGATATTGAAGGCGACACCAGAAATTGGGGAGGATCGTGCATATGGAAGTTGGCTGAGGGTGGCTAAGGGAACTCAAGGAATGGCACGTGGAAGAATATGGATCTGGTCTAATACTAGCAAAGAGAAGGATTGGCTATTAGAGCCAATAGGGAGGGGAAGGAGCTAGTGTCGGTGACTAGCGAAGGGGTAACGGGGAGAGAGGATGCAGGTATTCAGAGCTTGGGCAAACAAGAGAGAAAAGAAGGAATGGCGACCTGGTGGCACGCATGCAGAAGGGTAAGCAAAGATGAGGGGATGTCGTACTTTGACGAAGGCAGAAAATAGTTGAGATTGAAGCCACTTACGAAATGTCGTAAGAGTTAGTGGGTTGGGTGAGATTGTTTAGGAGGTGGCTTTGGCTAGGACCCTTAAATGGATTGTTCTCCCGGATTATTTTGGTTTAAGTTTTAGTGTTTTGTGTTTTTTATTTTTCCGTAGGGGGATAAGGTCAATGCGACCACGACCTTTAATGCTTCAACCGGTTAAGGGGAGCATGTTCCTCTTAACCACTTTCATACCATCTCCGTCTAAGAATAATTAAAGTTTTTTGTTGTTCAAAAAAACAGTATCATACGGATACAATATATATAGTAAATATACATTAACTAATAAAAGAATATATACTAGCATAACTAATTTACTAAAAAAACCCAAAAGAGGGATTGATTAAAATTTAAGGTACCTCTTCTTTTACGTCGTTGTTCTTCATCTCTCATTCGTCTACAGCAATGAATAACGTAGTTGTCCTCACAGGTAATTGTTACTTCCACTTTATTGTCACAAATGATCTTAGTATAAGGTTGACAGTAAAATTCTTCTTCCGTCAGCTCAAAATTTGTCGTTCCGACATAAAGATTCGGAGAAGTTGATGTGCTGATCTCTACGGTTACGGTGAGGGAGGTCTCCTTCCCCACCGGCACAACAACCGGCTCTCCACGGATCATGTTGCTGCCCAATATCTTGCACAACTTGAAATCACTTACTTCTTTTCCGCCGGTTTTGTGCGAGCACCGGACGGATTTGTGGTACAATTCCCTCTTCCCCAAAAGCATGTCCTCAATTGAAGTGTCATCGACAACTTTAATTGCGAGATTAGCGGGAACAGAAGGACTGATTACGGTGAAACCCACCTGTTGAAGTGGGAGATGTAAGTATCATATCGGAGAAAATAAAATATTGTGCAAGTGAAACTCTACTAACAAATTTGATCTTTTAGTAGTGAAGTCCTAAATCATTATATGCAGTCTATTATTAAAATGTAACATGATATCAAAGATGGTTTTGATTCCAGCGTTGGCCTGAAAGTGTCCCGTTTAAATCGACACTCCCTCTTTGTTTAACGTGATATTAAGGTTGATTTTGATCAAAGCCTTGGCCCAAAACTAGCCCGTTTATGTTGCATCCCCCTGTGGATGTGAGGGGGAGTTTCGACTTAAAAGACTCCGATTGTGCACATGTGTCGAGCCCACCGATAAAAAAAAATGGGATCGCACGTGAGCAAGATTGTTGAAGTAGAAGATATAAAACACGTATTTGATAAAATAAAATGAAAAGGACAATATATAATAATGCAAATAAAACACTACAACAAAATAAGCACAAGTCTAACTCTTTGTCTTAAAACAAACGTCCTTTTTATTTTGAGAAGAGAATAAGTTAGTCAAGGTAGTATGTTTATTAATGCATTCTCATAACCATGTGTTAAGTATTATTAATAATTCATGCATAACTTACTTATTAGAAGAAAAAAATATAACACTCGTTTCCAATAAAAATTCAAATAAAACATAGAGGATCAGGATTCTCAGCCAATTAATTTGGCTGAGAATCTCAGCCAAGACACAGAAAATATGGATCCGGGCGG
>JAYMTK010002818.1:0-13178 GCA_036897405.1 Pelargonium myrrhifolium | reverse complement strand
AGAGTTTTTTGTCTCTATTTTGAAACTTCAGGGTAGTGGAAAATCTCATTCAAACATAAGGGTAGGAAATCGTCACAAGCGAAACTTAGAAGGTAGGAAATCGTAATTTATCCAACTTTTTTTACTGAGTCAAAAAATGATCATCAATGTGCAATCAGATAAAGTAAGTATGACTTGTCGTAAGACAAATGTATTCATCCCACAATAGAGCATACCAAGACTAACCTTCTCATGAATGGTTGAAAAACATTATTCATCATTCATTAGAGCTTGAAAATAAGTTGGGATATTGATAAGGCCAAAAGGAATCACATGCCATTGATAAAGCCACACAAAAGTCCTAAATGTTGTTTTTTCTATATCAATTTGGTACAGTAGGATTTAGTGGTAACCTGAACTTAAATGTAGCTTAGAAAATTTGGTGCCCCATGTAGTTCATTTAGAAGTTCCTCCACAATTGATATATAGAATCTATCTTTGACTGCTATGGCATTCAAGGCTCTAAAGTCCACACAAAACCTCCAAGTTATATCATTTATCTTTACTAGTATCAATTTGGAAGAGAAATGCCTAGTACTGACTCAATGAATCATTGTTTTAATAACTCAACAATGATTTTCATATTTTAAAGTTTAGTTGGACTGATAATCGGCTTGTCTTGGCTACAATTTTAAGGGGCGACCAATTTCATTTTTGACACAGGGCCCTCAAAATTCTTGAGACGACCCTGCTTATCAGATTTTTAATTTTACGAATCTCTCGCGTTCATTAACACTCTTCTCTCACCACCGAACAAACAAGTAGAACACATACAGCTACAACAATCGATCTTGACAACAAGAAAAATAAGGTAAAATGGATGGAACAAGAATGAATCCATGTTTCATGTTTATTTGTATTTTCAAATGGTTGTTGAAGGTTTGTTGGGAGACAAAAGGAAGTCATTACATCCTCATTTTGCAAATAAACCACCACGAAATGTCTGCTAATCCAAAGCAACAATCCGCAAAGGTAATGTTTAGGATGCCTTCCACAAAGCCACTTTCATCATTGCTTGCTTTGTGTTATATTATCATGTAATGTAGAGTGTAGACCCACCAATATACTTATTAGTTAATTAATCATTTATTTTAGGCTACTTTATAATTAGTTACCATGTTTTATCGAATAAGTATCACATGATATGGTGGCTTACAAATTTGAGTTTAGAAGAACCATAGTCAATATATGGACTTCCAATATTCAATCACGTTGGTTGAACCAATTACCTACTCATTAACAGCTCATCCATTAGTATTTTAAGAACTATTTTCACTCATATCGACGTTGACAATTGGTCGGTCACAGGAATTGTCACCGCGCCGCTCACGCTAGCGTCTAGCCTTATTACCGTTATCCAATAAAAAATAAAAAATAAATGGAAGAGAAACCCACAAACAACAAAAACATACCTTCCTTGAAGCAGAAGCAGTAGAGCTCAAAGAACAGTTGATTCTTTGTGTGGAGATCAGAAGAAGAAATGCCTGACATGGATGCTTCCTCGCAATCTCCACAAATCTCCCAAATGTTCCAGAAATTGGCACTCGCCTTCACAGCCAAAACCTTCGACTTCTTCGCTGAGGACGACGACCCCGCCGACGAATCCGACGGTTTCTCGCTACTTGATTCCGCCGAGGATTTCATCGCCGACCAGAAAGTCGTCGTCATCAAGCCGGACAATCTGCGCACTCCGCCGCAGGAATGGAATTCAAGCCAGATCAGAACTTTGAATTCCCGTACGGTCCATAACTTAATTTCGTCGATATTTGCCACTGTTTCGTCGTTTGAAGCTTCGTATCTTCAGTTACAGACTGCACATGTCCCGTTTGTTGAGGAGAGCATAAAGGCTGCAGATAAAGCTTTGGTGTCGCATTTACAGAGGCTCTCGGATATGAAGCATTGTTGCTGGAGTTCTGATTTTGATGGAAATTTGCCAGTTAGGTCTACCTTGGAAGCTCAGGTGGAAGAAAACCAGAGCAAGCTTCGAGTTCTCGAAACTGTTGTCAACAGATCGCAGTCTCGGATTGATGAGCAAGACGAGCTAGTACTGACCCTGAGAAAGGAGTTGGGTGAGATTCAAAGCACAAATTCGAAGTTGTCTAGGAGGTTAGCTAAACATTTGAATTTGAATTCGTCCTGCGAGGTTTTATTGTCTGTCAGGGTATTTGATTCTGTGTTGCGTGATGCGTGTAAAGCTATACGCAGATTTACTAAGATTTTGGTCTGTTTGATGAAGAAAGCTGGGTGGGATTTGGATTTGGCTGCAAATTCAGTTCATTCTGATATTAGGTATGCAAAGAAGGGGCATAATCGGTATGCCTTATTGTCATATGTTTCTATGGGCATGTTTAGGGGTTTTGATGTAGAAGGTTATGGTGGGGATGGGAATGGAAGAATGTGTAATGATCATGTTTCTCATTCAGGTAAAGCTAATTGTTCTTTGAAACAATTATTGGAGCACATATCAAGCAATCCTATGGAGTTGCTTGGTTGGAACCCCGAGTGCGAGTTCTCAAAATTTTGCGAAAGAAAGTATCAAGAACTTATTCACCCGGCAATGGAATCATCAATTTTCAGTGATTTGGATAAAAATGTAGTGCTGGACTCATGGAGGTCATTGAGTGTATTCTACGAGTCATTTGTTGTCATGGCTAGTTCGATATGGATACTGCATAAGTTGGCATTTTCATTTGATCCCGTGGTTGAGATTTTTCAGGTCGAAAGAGGGGTAGATTTCTCAATGATTTATATGGAAGATGTCATGAGGAGGTGTAGCTCTGCTGCTAAAACTAGGCCAAAGGTGGGGTTCACTGTGGTTCCAGGATTTAAAATTGGAAAGATAGTAGTTCAGTCTCAGGTTTTTCTCAATGGTTTGAATGATGCGTAGTAGTAATTTGCGGTTCCCACTGTGTCAAATATTTTAGCAATAAGGATAGTGGTAATTCGTTGTTCCCGCTTCTACTCCGCTGAAGAAATTGAATTACATACTCTAAGATGTTAGCTTCTTGCTGCACTAGAGGTGATAGGGAAGCTCTTTTAGAGACCGAGATTTTAGTTATGTTGCAGTTTGGTTTGTGAATTTGCTTTAAAATTTTGAGTTCCCTGTAGAGTCAACTGTATAGAACAATTTTCTTCTTCTTCTTGTTTTGGGTTTCATTCGACACCCAATATCTGTAACTGATATGTGTATCTAAATCAGTTGTTTAAACACAATAATATAAATTGTATTTTGCTCTTCCTAATGAGATATTGTTAGTTGACTGAGAATTTCTTTGCTTAGTTGTAAGTGTTATCTTGGTGACTAGTGATTTGCAGTTGTAGAATGCAAGCAACAAGTATGGGCTTTGAAGAAAGTGAGCATTAAGGATATTGGTTTATGTAAAGTTGAGAGCACATTCGGCATGTTACAAGGTATTATGGAGCCTGTCTCTTGTCTTCTGATCATTCCTGGTATGTTTTTTCTTTTGCCTTGAAAATGCTTTCTGGTTGTTGGTTCATCATATCTTTCATTCTGTATGCATACACCTGTATGTTATGTAGTCTTAATCTATGACCGTTGTATTGCATCCATGCCCCCTTACAAGAAACCAATACTCAGACCTCATTGACCGCTTTGTGATCATGTTTGTATTGATGCTGTTGTCTTATTGCTCACATTTACCATTGTGTTTTGTTAGTGACCTCTCTGAATGATAGAGCCCTGTAAATTTATGATTGAAATGTTTTATGTGCCGAAAGGCCTTCTGTTATACAATTCGTCTTGGTTGGATTGTTTTTGGAAACATGCAATTCAAATTTGAATGTCAGGAATGTGAGAAATTTGGCTCCAACCTTCTCCTACATCTCTTTGGTAATGTTGCTCCAAAACTGGGCACCTTCTGATGACTAATTCCTCAATTGATATCATCTGCAGGTTTTCCAGTTTCACCTTTAGCTTGGGGCAATCATAAAGGGATAGAGACTGGAGATTAGGAAATATAATCAGGCTTGGTCTAGTCGTAGAATTGTTACTGCTGCTACTAGTCGATGCATCCGGAGTAATTGTCAAACTAGTATCCCACTCTTCCCACTCCATCATAACTCGAAAAGTCAGAATCTTCAGCTTTGGAAATAGAGTCAATGATCCAGTGTCACCTCCCGATAATCCTAAGAACTCGTTGCGTAAACATTTCAAATTGTTGAAATGTCCTATGAGTAGTTTCTCAAGGGATGGCAGCTTCCCCAGAGGAGGCAAGCACGGGCAGTTTTCACAGCTTAGGAGTTTCAAGTCTTTAAGCCCGGTCAAGGTCATCATCCAACTAGGGAAAATGGAACCTCTGTAGTCATACAACTGCAAAGCCTCCAAGTTTGGATGCGGTTGTAGAACTTCAATTACTTTCTCCATGACTTCTTTTACCCCGAATGAGAACACCAAATCAAGACTCCGAAGGTGCTTCTTGCTGAGCAAATCTGCTTTCTGGGCCTCCTCTACATCACTCACCATCTCCAGTCCACTTATTTCAAGATTCCCTCTGAGGTGATTAAGGTCCTTGAGCTCTCCAATCTTGCAGCCCTCTCTGTTACTGCTAACAATGAACTTGGTCAGTGACCGAAGGGAAGTTAGTCTCCCAATTCCTTGTGGGAAGGTGCTTAGCCAATCAGTCCATTCGAGATTGAGGTGTCTGAGGTTTCCTAGGTTTCCCATCCCTTTTGGGAGCCGCTGAAGACGTTTGCACCAATCCAAGTTCAGTGTCTGCAGATTGTACAAACTGCATAATGCATCAGGCAGTTCCTCAATGTCCAAGTAGGACAAATCAAGATATCTGAGATGCATAAGTTTATCAATCTCACTTGGCAGTCTTTCAATTGAAGTGTGGCTCAGATCCAATGCTCTGAGAGACGTCAAGTGTTCGAAGAGAGCACGAGGAGCTCTTGTAGTCTTCATCTGCAGTACCTGGAGCGTGCGGAGATTTGTCACCTGGTATATGGAGGGACGAAACTGATCCCCTCTTACACCTATCATTGTCAAATGGCGAGCTCTTGTCCTTGAAGACTCGTCTATCCATTGCTCCTTGTTCACATCTACTTCCAATATGAAACATTCGTTCTTCGTCAGAAACTGAGCAAAGTCGTGCACAATGTCGTGCATCTTGCAACTGATTACGCCACCACCATCCTTGTCTCTTTCCAAATCCTGAAAGAACGAACGCATAACCAAGTTGTCAAAGTACTCAGCGCCTTTCAGTTCCATTTCTGTGCTTCCTGATGAGCCAAGAAAACCCTGCGCCATCCACAGCTTTATCAAAGTATCTTTCTCTATCTCATAATCCTTAGGGAAGATAGCACAATACGAGAAGCAGCGTTTCATTGGGGACGAAAGATCATAGTAACTCAAAAACAGTGGAGGAAAAATCCCCTTCTCAACCTCTTCGAGCTCCCATGTTTCACTATCCAGAACATTCTGCCAATCTTGTTTCGTCTCCTTGAAGCGCAATAGGCTCCCTAGAGTCTTCACTGCCAGAGGCAGCCCTTTGCACTTGTCTGCAATTTTCCTACCAATCTCCTCCAAGTGGCAACATTCCTCTCTCCCCTTCCCATAAAATGCAAGTCTGCTAAACAATGACCAAGCAAACTCAACTGATAGTTTTCCTAAAGGAAGCATGAAGGATGCTTCCATCATCTTTGAGACTCTCTCGTTGCGGGTAGTGACCAAAATTTTGCTCCCTTGTGCACCATTCTTGAGAGGCAGCTTCAGAGGCTCCCACTTCTTGTAGTCATCAGTCCACACATCATCCAGCACAAGAAGGAACTTCATGCCTGCAATGGATCTGCTCAGAAGCTCTTGCAAGTTTGGCCACCTCAGGAACTCGTACACGTCAAGAATTCGCTTCACAATCTGCATCTCATCGAAGGGCTCAGAGACGCAAACCCAAATCCTTTTTTCGAAACAAGAACTCACCTTGTCATCATTGAAGGCTACTTGTGCCAGAGTTGTCTTCCCAATTCCACCCATCCCACATATGGAGATCACAGTTAGTCCACTTTCCTGATCTTGACTACTAGTTGTTTCACATAGCTTGTTCACTATTGTTTCTCTATCTAAATCTCTACCACATACCTCAGACACATCAATCAAATGAGTGGTTTCTCTTCTCTCCACCTCTTCATTAGTATCAACCAAATCAAGTTTGTAATTGTCTCTCTCATGTGCAATTGATTCCAACCTATCTCTTATGTCCCTTATCTTGAGACCAATATCATGGCGCAAAGACGTTTGATTAAAACAAGAACAAGGAGAGCGGAATCCAACGTACCTTCTTCGTGGACGGGCAGATTCTTGCTTCTTCTGAATCTTGGTGTTCCACTCGTCTAAGACATCATCCAAGTCATAGGATATGTCCTTGAGCTTCTCCAACCAAACCTTAGCTGAATTTTCCTTGACTTGCTTCTTCTCTGCATCATTTAACATAGCTCTGATGGAAGTGAGGGTGCTACTGATTTTCTCAATCTCTTTCTTACTACCCATAACAAGTTTTACTTCTTTCTCAATCTCTGTTTGAGTGATGGAGGCCAGTTGCATCAGCACAGCTGAAACAAGTGCATCAGCCATGTCTTGAGGAGAAAAAAGAAGAAGAAGAAGAAGAAGAAGAAGAAGAAGAAGATTAGTGGGTTTGGTTGTTAGTGATGGAGAAACAAAAGCAAGAGAACTGCAAGATGCAATTCTCTTGCTCCATTGTTTTGATCTTCCTAAGTCAACTTTTGCTTCTGTGTAGCTGTTTCTGGTTGCAGTGCTAAGAGGTAAAGTAGATTTAAAAAGGAAGAAAGTCCATTACAAATATATGTGGTTGTTGATTTGCTCTGTTGTCCCCATCAACTCCTTGTGTGCTAGATTCAATCAATGGATGCAACACATTTTTTAGATCCAAAGTTTTCTTGATTTTTAATATCTCAAACCAATGGAATCCTGTCACATAGAATGTTTGGGTGATTGATGTTGGATATTATATGTCAATAAATAACTAGTGGTGAGCAAACAAATATCAGATACAAATACCTAATACATTTTTCTTGTCTCAAAGGTGCAAGTTTTTATTAGATCAAGAATATTTTTTATGCTCATGAACGAATAATGTTGTCATTGAATAACTTCCAATGTATAACTTGTTGACCATAAATTGCTTGTGTTTTTATAACAAATTGTGCTAAGAGTGAAAATTAGTAGTCACTTCACTTCCATGTTCATCCACAAATTGCAAGCCAACAACTCCACCCAGACCCACTACAAGTCCAAGAACATATGCTCTATCCCAAACTCAACTGAGAATCAATTTCAAGTAGATCTGAAACAAGGTTTTGCATATAAGCTTCACAATACTCTTCATGATTTCTTTTGCCATACCATCTTCAACAAAATGAATAATAGCACATGGATGGAACTGCGAACTGAACTAAACTGAAAACTTGAATATGAAACTAAGCAAGAAGTTCAAGAGATGGATGATAATATTCACAGACAACAAAAAGAAGTGGAACTGATCTAAAAAACAAAAATAAGTGGAGAAAGTAGTCTGTAAATGACATATCAGAACACTTGAGTTCAGGCCTTGGGTGCAAGCAACACCAGCCTTGAGCTTCTGTGTAGTAGCAATATCAGTATTGAGCAAGGATAATATCATCAATGCAGTTCCAGGATTTGCAGTGCCAAAGGAAGAGATCTGCAGCAGGATGGGTAGCATTGGTATTGTGTTCATAATGAATCAATCCCTTTGGGGCACAAACACGTCCCCAAGCTGTTGAGCTGCAGAGTTTGGGTTTAGAATTTGTTGGTTGTGACAACAAGGCCTACCCTCAAGCTTTCATTTATAACGAACGAAAGCTCAGCAGCTCAAGGGTGCAAATGAGGTGGGCTGATTATACCATCTGCAGGGCACTCTAGAACAGCAAAGGTGATGCTTTGGCCTTCGTCAGATTAACCAAGTTCCACGGGTGCACATGAAGGTGAAGAAGTCCCTCACTGGTATTGGAATTGCTGGGAACTACGAAACCAGAAGTGATACTTGGATCACATAACAACTAGTAGTACAAAAAGAATAGATTTCGGGATTGCCAAGGCCATTCTCTGAAGTTGGGATTAGTTAGGCAAAGATGATGCAGTGACACAAACCTTTGTCTATCTAGTCAGTGTTAAGTGACACCCTGACACACACACACACAAATGTTCAAAACAGGTGCCGCCTGCTTTTGCTGCTGCAGGCCTAATCTTTTTTCTTTTGCTACTTTGGATATGTATGTGAATGTGACCGACGTGAGATTCTGATTTAGCATTAGGACATGGTAGGGGTGCTTCAAGTGAACAAAAGGGAACTCAGTTGCTACACGATGCATCAAAGTTCAAACTATTTATAAGGCATTCCATTGAACCATTGAATCACCTCATTTAATACAATTTAATTATTGTAGTGAGCATGTGAAATCCCAGTGAATGACTTCACATGTAACCAAGTGACCAAAGAAAGAGTAAAATAAAGAATTTTAATTATATTGAAGACTCAAAAAGTTTCTTCATGTGATATCCCACCTTTCCCCTCTACATTCTAATTCATTTCTTCACTTCATCCAAGGAATCTCAACTTCTACAATACATAAACTGTTCCTAAACTGTGAACTAAGACACTTTACGGATTGATTATTCAATATGCAGGAACTTGATTTATATACATTGGAGTTGATCTTCATACTTACATGGGAGGAATCCAATTTTGACCCGGCGGATGGCTTGGATATCCCATTTGAGCTCTTTGATCAGGTATATGGCTTGAATGGGGCAACTGTTTCATTGCCAGTCCTTGTTGTACTGGGCCACTTCCAGGCGGAGATATCCAATTTTGTTCAGCTGGTACAACCGTGGTATCCGGTGAAGTGATGTCGTGGATGCTTGACCTTTTCCTCTCTTTCCTAACTGAGTTCTGGCGAAGAAAATACTTCTGGGCATGGCTAGCAACCTGAGTCGCAGTTCTTGTCATCACCATATTCCGTGAAATGCTCCTCCAATCACCCTTGCCATATATCTTCAGTCCTTTAAGAAATAACCTGTTAAAGTTCCAAAGGACAATCAGTTGCTCTGCTAGAAAATAAATGCAGTTAAACAAGTGTATACAAATCCATTAACATATGTTTTCCCCAACTAGAAATGATATATGCCCAGATCGATGCTACTGCCTTATACAGGGCAGCATGAGCAACTTTCTACATGCACACGCAACAGAAAAATGAGAACACAACCTCTATAACATAATTAGTGTCCTAACAATAACCTCGCAAGGATTTATGATTCTCAATTAGAGAAAGAAATCCAACATTTGCATGAAATGTCATTGCCACCAATGCGTTAAAAGAAGCAAGTTAATTTCAAAACTTGTGTTCTGAATCAATGAGAATTCAAAGACTTCCCTTTTACTATTTATAAAACAATATGCACCCCAAACTGAACAAACCACCCACATTCCAAAACAGCAACAAACTACTTTTTGTTTTTTTGTTTGTTTTTCAAAATGTTACAAAACAGGATCTATTTTTATAAAATAGGAAATCCACCATTTTTTTTTCTATTTGGTTGTTATGGAAATGACAAGATTGGTAAGTAAACTCACTTTGACAAAGTAACAACAACTTGTTGACAGAAACAAAAATGATTCACAACATTTCATTCTAAATAAACACTTGAAAAGTCAAAATCGGGCCATTAAGCTCAAAAACATTGCAAAATCCCAAAATATTATACACAATTATTGTTTTATTTTTATTCCACAAAACAAACCTCTCAATTTGATTACAAAATATAAAAAAGATAAAATGACAAAATTAAGGAGAGAATTAGAGAAATACCTGTGCTCATCCTCGGTCCAGGGAGTCCCCTTCTTCCGATCACCTTCTCCTCCGCTATGCCTCTTTGCTTCGAAAGAGATCTGAGACTCCCATTTGAGCTCATCGGCGTATGGCGGCAATACTACTCTTCCAGATTCGATTTCGCGGACATCGTGTAACAACAAAGTGTAGTGTTCCTCTACCTCAGCCGCCGTCTTTCCGACCAACTCCGCAATTCTTTGCCACCGATCAGGCTGCCCTTCCGGTACCATAACCAGAGCCTGCTCGAAAAGCTTGTCTTGGCGCCGAGTCCACTCGGTCGGATGAGTCGCCATCGGCCACAGCTCTTCATCGAACATCTCTTTGATCACCGTCGTTGCGCTTCGAAGACTTATCAGTTGCTTTCTTTTCTGAGGAGATTTCGTTAAAACAGAGTTTGGTGGGAGATTTTTTGTTATATATACCGTATACACCGTATAGATTAGATGTGTATCTCCATTTTGTACTCGTTCTGTTAAGAGTTGAGTATTTGATGCCAACTCAGAGGTCCGAGTCAACACGTTTTTTCTCTCTCTCTCTCTCTCGCTTTTGTTGTGGAGCTGTTCTGATACTTGTTTCGTTTGTTTGTTCCACCACATTTGAGAAATGGATTCAAGGTTATTATTATTATTTATTTTATTTTTTTTGAAAAATCGGAAATATTATTAAGCATAAATGCATCACATCAGGGTACACAATCGATCAGGAACCTGCCCTACTACTAGCCCTACGACCAGCATCTGGCACTAGAAATTTACTTAAACGGGGAGTCTTTTCACCGTTGATTGCTTAATAACATCAACAATGCCGATTATACTCACAATAGATCAGACACCTACCTTAGTAATAGCCATAAGACCAACATCTGGCACTAGAACTCTACTCAAACGAGGAGTCCTTGCTTGGTTAGCAATGCTAATTATGCTCAATCAAGCGAAAACCAACGGAACACTAACCAAAATCCTAACCAAGCACCAATCTAATCCGGCTAACATGCCCTTGTTCAAACTAAACTAACAACTATGATTCGAGACATCCAGATGTAGCTTTGGGAGTCGTAGTGTTGACATTACACCTAACCTTTGAATATAAAAACAACAAACTAACATTTGACAACATATGGTACCCAATAACCACGCACCCTATTTTGAGATATGTGGTATTGATACTACACCTAATTTCTAACCCTGCAAACCATCTGCAACTCCTTCAAAGAAAAGACTTGGATCACCCTCTTTTCTTGAATCACGAAAGCACCTCCCGGATTGTCATCAAAATTGTGGTCACCACCACCTTAGCGAGAAAACCTAACCTTAATTAGCATTTTATTCCTTTAATTCCCTTTTACTTGTTGCGTCATACACTCACCAACACCAATCGTCACCCTTCACCGCAACGCCATCACCGGGAAAACAACCCCATCTGTCACCAGAGAAGATTGCGGCGGCTAGGTTTTCTCTTGTTCCTGTTAACTACTACTACTACTACTACTACTATTAGTATTATTATTATTATTATTATTATTATTATTATTATTATTATTATTATTTTTAATGGGAAAAATATTTTTTATAATACACCACAATATAATTACAATTATAAATTATAGGGGTAATGACAGATTACTACCCTCTACGACTACTACTACTACTACTACTACTACAAACCCCAAAATTACAAAACAAAACCCCAAAATTATATATATATTTTTTTTAAAAAAAGACGTCGTCTTCTTTGTTACTCTTCTCGAGCGGCTGTTCCAATGCCGTTATTGACGGGGCGGCTTGGACGTGGATGAGGACTCGCCGAAGAGAGAAGATCGACGAGGACAAGGACGGGCCAAAGAACGGCGGAGCTCTAGCTTGAAGGAGAAGGCGGCGAAATCCACCACCGGCGAGCACCACCATTGACCGACTAGCTCCATCCATGGCCAGATTTGGACCAGATCGGAGGCGGAAGCGCTGGCTTCGCTTCGTTCGACCATATCTGGAGCAAATCGAAGCAAAGCTTGAGCAGACGGACGGCGAAACTTGCGCCTCCTCCTCGCACCGTTATCTTCCACGCCGGAGAACGCCTCCTCCTCGCGCCGTCATCGTCCATGTCGGAGAACGTCTCCTCCTCGCGCCGTCATGGTCCACGCCGGAGGCGTCCGCCGCTGGACTCGCCACACCGGAGCTTGTGCCAAAGACCACCCATTTATATTGATTTTAATCATACCTTCCGGCGGTTTCTGCCATTTACTTGGAGCCGGACCCGCGATCTCACTCGCCCCCTTCCTGGTTCCTTCCTTATCCGTCTCATTCACTACCTTCCACCCCGCAAGGATGTTCTTAGCCAGTCTAACCACCTCCGAGATCCCACATACCTTCTGGTTCCATACTTTGTCGTTCATCCTCTTTCATAAGCTCCAACCTATTAAAATAGCCAAAACCCCCCCTTGACCCGCCAGTGAATCAAGAATAGTTCGTAGACCCTCATATTCCGAGTAACAATCCCTAAACAGACTTCCAATTCCAACCGATGCCTATACCTTATTCGTTTCCCCACATTCAAAGAGGCTATGCATTCCAGACTCTACCCCACCCTCACACATCGGACAAACGACCCCTACATTCGCTTATCTTCTCACTAGATTGCCTAAATATGGCAAACATCCCGATCCAAACATTTTTACTTTTGGTTGAATTCCAACTGTCCACAGTTTCTTCTAAAGGCCATCACCTTGCATATGATCTAACTCACATAAAAAGAAATAGGCACTTCTAATCGAGTACATACCTTCCTTCTATTTCGTCCACATAACGGTATCCAGTTGCCGTATATACGGTAGTCAGACCCTCAAAATCCTCTCATGAATCTTTATCGTAAACATAGTACTCAGTTTTGTCTCGTCCCATCCGAGGCCACTAGGATCGAGAATCTCTCAAACTAGCCAACCCTCCGACCCCTCTTGGCCGTCTCTGTCCACACCTCTCTCCTCTGTCAGCCATCTATCATGGAAAAGACGAATTGAATTTCCATCCCCCGCACGCCACCGTGTACTCTTGGCCACTAACTCTTGCATCTCCATTATTGATCGCCAAGTATAGTTCGGTTTCGTCCCCATCATATGTTCTGTGAACTCCGAATATGAGAAATATCGACCCTTGTATACTCTAGCAAACAAAGAGTCTGATTTGGTGAGTAATCTCCACCTTTGTTTTCCTGGTAGAGCCATATTGAACTTTCTCAAACTGCGAAATCCTAATCCTACAGGA
>JAYMTK010002817.1:0-13185 GCA_036897405.1 Pelargonium myrrhifolium | reverse complement strand
ACTATTTTCTACCCTAAATATTTGCATTAATGGTATCAGATACATGTGAAAATACATGTAAAATAAATACATGAAAAAATACTTTTCCTTTTTTTTTTTTCTTACTTGCATCAATTTCACAACAAAATATTATAAGAAAAAATATTTTTTCATGTATTTGTATTACATGTATTTTAATTACATGTATCTTATACTATGAGTAAAAATGTTTAGGATAGAGAATGTAGAAGTTTCAATCTGATAATGAATTCGTTACAAATGTTACTATTTTGTACAATATTTGTTAAAAATCGTTCACAAAATCTTCGTTCTAAACTTTTTTCCGTAAAGATCGATGTATTATAATAAGTTTTTGCAATTTATTAAAATCAACATTTGCACTCTAATAATCGTAAATATATTTTTTATTCCTTTAAATCGATAAGTGTGAATAAATTTAAAATATTGAAACATCTCCATTTTTTTATCCTAAACATTTTTATTATTTATACCAAATACATAAGAAAATACATTAAAAGTAATACATGTGTGAATTCTCATCCATATTATAATATTTAACCATATTCATTTTCTATTCTCAACATTTTAATTAGTTATTATACATAAATAAGAAAATATACATATACCCGATAGGGGTGACGCAGTTGAATAACACAGGCTGCGTGAGTGGAAAGATGTATCGTCTTCGATCCCCACTCAACACACCTTTGGAGAGAGGTGAAATCCTTAACCTTGAGTGTGGTCAAATGGCTTAAAGGTGTCAACCGCCAAAATTAAGTACATGCCCGCTCTGGAACCCCATGGCTTGGACCGAAAAAAAAAAAATGATGAAAATAAACCAGTACCAATCAATAAGGCCGAATAGAAGTCTTGGTGTTTTTATTAATTCATAACGTACAAAGTGGTTTCTCTAGAGCTGTAACTGTACATCATAAGCTATGACAAAGAACTTATCATCTTCATCACTAACCATAAACCACTCCAAAACAGTGACAACCACCGATCTCACGAAAACACATCAAACCTCCTTCCTCGGAGACCCACTGAAGGTCGGAGGAACCATCACCGAGGAAGACACCTTAAACCTCTTACTCCTCGAACCCTCGCCCGAACCCTCCGGACTATCCATATTCCACCCGGTCACGTGATCCATATAACCCGCTTCCCCAATATCCGAGCCGTCGGAGTCAAACCCGGGTTGCCGGAACCCAACCCACTCGTTGCTACAGTCCGACACGCTAGAGCTCTCCCAAGAAGAAGGCTCCACGTCAGCGGCGGTGACGTGGCGGGGCACGATGATGCTGGGCTGCACCACCTTGTCTATGTTCTTCATGTCCATGTGGCTCTGCGGCTGGTAGCTCCGGAAATGGAAGATGCTCGCGAAAGTGAAATGGTCGCTAACCCTACTCTTGGACGACGACTTGTTGTTGTTGTCCGTCGTCCTAGCCATGATGCTTTGTAGGTTCTTGCTCAGCTTGGCTTTTAAGGACGAGAAGCTCAGTCCCGCCCGCCCGTCCGCCTCCGATGATACAAACCCTTCTTGGGAAGGGCTCGGTTTTATGGACCGGAGGTGGGTTCGCGCATTTCCTCCGCGTAGGGCTGGCCCCGCCTCGTCATGGGCTCGAGCCGCTTCTTCCGGGGTGTCGTAGGTGCCTAGCCATAGCCTAACACGTTGCGAGGAGTCCTTTATCTCCGCAACCCACCTGCCCGAAGGCCTTTGGCGCACGCCCACGAATCTTCTCATGGATGCGGGCTTGGATGGCTTGGTTATCGTGCCGTTGGTGACTGTGGTGGCGAGCTTGGTTGATTCGGGTCCAGCCATCATGAACACGACAAGAGGATTTGGAGGAGCACAAGTAGATAGATAGTTTTCTTTTATAGAACTTGAGTCCTGAAAGGAAGCTCGAACTTGAAACCTGAGTGGAACCTAGAAACTGAAGTAGAGAGATAGATAAGATAGTTTTTTTCTTGTTTCTTTTGGTTTTTGAAGTGAAAGGTTATGGAAGGTCGAAAGCTTAGTAGGGGTTGTAGGAGGGTAGGTGGTTTTGTTGTTTTAAGAAGACATGTGAAAAACAGATGGGTTTAGATGGCATGAAGTGACTAATAACACTGTATTTATATATAGTTTGTATAGGAAAGGGTTGCTCTCCAAGAAGTTGTGAGTAGGCATCTCCATTATTTGCTTTGTTTTTTACCTATTTAATAGTATTTGTCATGCTAGTTGATCGTGTGCATCATCGTGGTTATTTTGTACTTGCTAAATATTGTATTGAAAGAACTACCAATACGACTAGTACTTTTGTATTTGAGCTATATATTAACCCTGTCATTAATTCCTGTCCACTAACACCACTTCCACTTGCCATAATAAAAATACAATTGTAAATATCTCATAAGAAAACACACTAATCATTTTCGAGATGGTTAGTTAGTCATGTAAGTTGATGGAATTAATTAGCCGAGCTAGCCAAACGGCTTAATGAGCAAAAGCAACAAAGAGAAGGTGACAAAGGAAACGAAGAACGGATTTGGAACGTTGGAGAGGGATTTTAAAATCCGGCGGGAAGGTTTGTTTATTTGGTGATGATGTGGACAGGTTTGCACTTATTGGAGTTTACTACTTGGAGATAGAATGATTTGTGGGCTCCTTATCTTTCTACCATGTCGTTTCTGCTGGTCACTTTACACTCCCCAAATTGCCCCCCAATTATAAACAAAATTGCTTTGGATCCCTGGAATGGAGTAGAGCGGGCAAAACGGACCCGTACTGGTGAGTACCTGCAACCCACTCCGAAAATAATTCGAATATGCTTTGCTTGTTTTCAACCTGAAAAATCGGGTCTTGTTAAAGTTGGGTAATCATGCAAAATTTACGGATCAGATCAGAATCGGGTAGAGTAAACCAGCGTAAAATAATGTGTATTATCTCTAAAACTCAAAATTCGCTCGTAACTCGACCCAACCAATCCGAAAACACTATGGAGATGGGTTAGGGTCCTTTCAACTCGTCCCAACCATACCCTACCCGCAACCCAATCTGAAATAATCGGGTTTGGATCTGATTTTTTTCAACCTTAAAAAAAGCAGGTCATGTCAGGGTTGGGTAGTCATGCAAAATTTCTAGATCAAATTAAGGTCAGATCAAGTATACCAACAAAAAATAATGTGTTTTATGCCCAAAACTCGAAATTCGACTCTAACCTGATCCGAACAATTCGAAAATACTATAGAGTCAAATTAAAATGAGAATCCTTTCAATTCGGACCCGACCCGACCCGACCACACCTTTTGCTACTTCTAGAATAGAGCCATGTGTAGATTCCCAAAACTCAATTCCTCTTGGATGGGAAATCACAAATTTGTCCTTTACTGGCTTGCTTTTTGTGGAATGACACGTGGTTAAGGGCATATTACCTGGTCAACACATGGCCAATAGCCTCTTGACAAGTATCTTAATTTTAGTTACTTTATATTTTGTACTTTTGTTAATGAATTTGAATTTACTAATTAATAATGCATTTTTGCATGATTAGTGAGCTCTTAATGTAATCTAAAAGCCAATGGTCCAAAATGGTTTTGGTAGGAAGCAATGTGGTACCATGTCTCCTTTTTTGTTAGCTCACATGCACAAACAACTCTACACTAAATTTGATATTTTGTGTATGTCGATGAAATCAACAAATTTTTTATTTGTAAAATATGATATCATTTGCAAGTGTGATAGAGTTGAATGCGTATTCTTCCAAATTTTACATTTTTACTACTATATAGTTGTTGATTGAACAAATACAACAGTAGTAGTTAATTAATAAAATGGATAACTTCACTCATATGTGGTTGCATGCAGAGTTAATTATAAAATGTTCAACTCATGTAGGCCTTATTTGTTTGTTGCATAATTATTGCATATGGGAGTAGGTAGGCCTATCTTAGTGAAAAAAGTAATTAATTTGGTCTACTCATGTAAGCTGAGCATCTTCATCATTATATACTTTTCAAACAAATTAAACCTTGCTTTTTATCTCACATCTTATGCAGAAGGTAGTCATTGTAAGTGTATAGTTCAATCAAGACCCAAAAGTAAGGAATAATTTGACCATATAAAAAGAGAGAGCAAGTAATGTGACTCTTTCTTTTATGACCACGTCAAACTATGGAACTATGTCGTATTTCTCTTAACTTTCAAGTGTCAAGGGGAGTAGGCTAATGGATCTAGTCTGATCTTCAGCTGGATCCTCTCAAGTTTGGTAGAGTAGGGCCTAGGTCCAATCAGTAACCTAGGGCCTGCAAACAAAATGCATCGTTAAACGAAGTTCCGGATGCGTGCCCGGGATATCGCATCCGGCGTGAGAATAAGTATCTAAACACACAAACGGGGTTGTAAAGTTACCAACTGAAACTTCGTGATTAAATCAGTTTATGCCTGAAGAAATTGACGAAGAACACAAAAAACAGTTTGAGAGTGTTTTCGTGCTCTTTCTGTATTGTTCAAATAATAAATTGACCGACCTTTTTATCTTTGGCCTGAGTATCTATTTATAGACTACAAGTTTACCTGACACGTGTCGCGTCCTGATTGGTAGAAATTCGGAGGTAAGACCCGTCTGCTAGGCACCCTGTTGGATCTCCTCACCAGCATGGGCGTCTGCTCCTTAGGGCCGGCCACCATGCCTGTTCGTGGGCCTTATCCCATGGCAGGGAGTGTTGGCTTGGTCCCTCCCAAACTGGGAGTTGTCTGACACCTTCGCCAGTTGTCGGATCTACTCACCAGTAGGCTAGGTGTCTTCTTGGGCTGATAGCATATAGGCTTTACCCTGCCTGCCTCTTGTTGGCTGCCAGCATTAGGCAACCTGTCTTCCTTGGGCTATCTGTCTGCCTTCGGCTGCCTGTCTGTCCTGGGCTACCTGCCTTAGGCAACCCGCTTGTCTTGTGAGGGTCTGGGGCAGTCTGTAAAGTGAGGCTTGTCTAAGAGGCTCATCTTGGGAGGCCTTTTCTAGGGCCTGCTTTGGGAGGCCCACCTTAGTGGCTTTGCCTACTGGGCTTTTCCACTTAGATGGACTCTCTTGACCCATGTTTCTTGGACCCCCAAGACCCCTCAATTCGGGCCTCGGGTCTTTGAGTCTCTTTGACTTGTGGCTTCGTTTACTCTTTGACTAGTCACCTGGCAACGTGTAGGCTTCTTAATGGCTAATTTATTTTCTGACTCTTTGTCTATAATCAATTGCCCCCTTCTCCGAGGGGTTTCGATTTATCGGGACCACGCTGGAGCACTAAGTGTGTAGCTTGTGTTGTCACAATTTTTCACATGAACATTGGGTGGCCGGCGACTACAAGCCTAGCCGAGCCCACTCTTCAATCCCTTTTGTCTTCCCTTCTTTGCCACTTTCCTATTCTAAGTGGGAAGTGTAATGGGGTAGCTTGGAAACTAAGTTTCCCATTCAAATTAGAGTTCCCACCTTTCTTATTTTGATTAGGAAGTTGATTTGGAGACCCCATAATATTTAGGGCTCCCAAAATTTTTTCTATTCTCCCTCTTTGAAGCTTCAATCACTTTAGTGCTCTTCCTCCATTTCTTCACCTAGCCGTCCGAACCTTACTACACGGGTAAGCAAAATATATTTTTTCCGCCTCCTGTTGCGTTGCTTTCCGCATGCTAGGTTAGAAGTTCCACGTGTTTGATTATTGATAGCTTGCTTTGCCCAATGCCATGCCATATGTTGATTTTGATGTTCTAATCTTGACTTCCCATGCTTAGTTTCGACGTGGTAGGGTTGATGATTTTACCTTGTTAATGGAGACCTCTTATGGGTTTCGGCTTTGACAAACCTATCTCTCCCCCACATATTTTTTATGTGTATTTGTGGCTGCCCTTACCGGTGGCGACGCTGTTGTTGAGTGGTGGTCGGGATTCGCGGCAGCTGCGGCTGCTGCCCTTTTTTTTTGTGTTGCTGTGATTGTCCAGCGGCCGTGAGGGGTGGCAGCGATGGCTGCTACCCAATTTTCTTTGTTGCGGGTGGCGGCGCTAGTTTTCTCGTCGGTGGCAACCCTATGCAGCGGCGGCGGCTGCAGCCAGTGAGCTGTCGCTGTTGCTGGTCCTGTGGGGAATAGTGGCCTCCAAACACTAGCTTCAACTAGGGTTGCTCCTTGGGGGTTCCGGAAACATGCCTTTTTGCGGGCTTGTTGCTCCCATCTTAGCCCACCTTGTTCCATAGCTTAGGTGCTAGGGGCCTCTAGCCCAATAGTACTCCCTTGCTTACTTTCATGCCTAGTGTGGTACTTCCAATTTTTGATGATGTAATATTTTTGTGTTGCTTTCACGCTTTGTCTAGGTTGTTTTCTTCACTCCACTAATCGTAACGGCTAGTTCATTTTGCAAGGGTAAGAACGTGGTGATATATCTCGGGGACGATGACGGTGCCCTTGCTCCTGAGGAGACGGTGACGCTGCGGGATATCTTCAAGGCCTCAGATGATGAGGAGGATCAAGGTATCCCACATCCACTATCGGTCTCCAAGCCGTCGGTCAGGAAATCTTTGCCCCCAAAGCTTGCGGCCTTAGTGGGTGCAGATCCTTCTCCTTATTCTCTTCTCGGCCTTGTTGAGAGCTAGCTGCACCAACCGTTGACGAGGGAGGACTTGGGTTATTTGTGGAGATCCCAAAGGATATATTCTCATGATTTCAAGTGCCGTCACATGGACACGGAGGAAGACCTGGGGCCATTCCCTGGTGAGATCACTGTGAGCATCGCTCACTTTGCTGCGAGGCTCACCCTACCCATGGACCCGTTTCTTGAGAAGGTTCTGGCCTTCTACAAGTATCCTTTGGGGGAGCTGACCCCCACTTCCATTCGCAGGGTGACCTACTTTGCCACTCTTTGCCGCCTGTTGGGGAGGGAGCCTTCTCCCGAACTTCTTTCACTTCTTGGTGGGGAACAACCCCAGGTGCACTTGTTCAGCATATTTTGCGGTGAATATGAAGCAACCCCGCATCTTTAGCAATGACACTGGCAAGGATGGAGGTTGGAGGCGCAAGCGATTCTATGTGCGCTCTCGTTTGGGCTTTGGATTCTCTAGCTGCTCGTCCCCTTTCACAGTCTCAACGAAGAAATCTGCGACTACGCTGGGGACTTATGACAAGGACACCTACATCCTCCTCACTAAGGATCTGCCCCCTGAAATGGGGTATGACATGCACTTCCTGATTAGAGGCTCAATTTAATACTTCACCGGAGTAGGCATGAGGCATTTCAAGCATATCACCCCCATCCTGCAGCCTGCTCCATTGGTTAGGGATTTTTCTTGGCCCATCCATGGGGACCCCTCTGCACCTACGTGGAAGAGTAAGTGCGTCGTGCCTTGCAGATGTCTATCCGACGAGTCTACTCTTGCACTTTCATGTAAGTCCTATATAATTTTTGCCTTGTCATACACTTGCGTAAATATTAATCAAGTTTATCATTTTCATGGCAGTGGATGACCTTTGGTCTGCAGAGGGTGGGCGCAACCGCAACCGGGAAAAGGTTGGGAAGCAGATAAAGGCTTTAGAGGCCAGTGAGGCTTAAGAGCTTTCCTTGGCTCCTCATGGTCTTCTAGTTGAAGCTGCTCCCCCGGGGCTAAAAAGGCATCTGACAGCCAGACCACTGTGGATGAGACAAATGATGCTCGTGAGGAGGTGCCCCCTTGCCCTGCTCTTATGCCCGAACCACCCATGGCGGTAGAGGCTCGCACTTCTCCTCCATTAGATGTGAAGGAGTACACACCTTTTTCACCATCTCTTTTTGATGACTTGGCGCCCCTAGCTGCTCTTAACGCCAACATGGAGGTGCCCAGTACCCCAAGTCATGCAGCTGCCATGAAGGCTGATGGTGATGGCTTTAAGATGTTTGACACCCTGGTGGGGGTGCACTTGGACACCCTTTTGAAGGATGCTGATGCGGCGGAGTATCCTGTCTTTTCCCCCGTTGAGTTGAGGACTGTGGCCAAGAAGCTTGAGCCTATTGATCATGCGGTATGTTTGATTCTTCCTTAGCTATGTCAGTATGCCTTAGCTTATCAATTATGGTGTTGATACTTCTTATCTTGTTTCCAGCTTGCTAGTATCCAAAACCGGATCATAGGCGGGTCGTTCAAGATGCCCTCTCACCATGTTGAGGAGCTTAAAGCGACTCAAGCGACGCTGTCTTAGCTGGAGGGTGATTTGGTGCGTGAGAAGGAGCGCAACCGTGCTCTTATAGCTCAACTGAAGGAGAGCCTGGGGTGTCGTCAACAAGCTAACGCCAACAGTGGGCGGTTGCAGACTGAGCTCATCGTCACCTCTGTCGCCCTCAATTTGGAGCGTGTTATTCGTCAGAAGGTAACTTGTCTTAACTAGCTTGTTTCCAAAGTTGTTTATGTTCAACGTATCCAACTGTTTATACTTCTCATCTGTCCATTACAACTAGCGGGGGAGTTAGCTAAACTGCAAGCGATGCCCCTAACCCCCGTTCAGCCTAGCGTTGCCCCCAGCGTGCAACCCGCGACTAGAATCTACGACGAGGAGACGCATTTTTGCGAGTTGGAGTCATTTTACTCTATCGAATATGCCCATGGAAAGAGAGCGGTTGTGCGCGTGGGCTTGGTTTTAGAGGTGTTCAACCTCGAGACTGCCGATGAGTTGTAGCAGACTCCTTCCTTTCATCCATGCACCAGGAACTGTTGTAGCTTCGTCCCATACTCCCGCTCAGAGTATATCAATGCTAGGGAGTTTGATAGGCGCGGATATGGAGTTGATGATGGTCTTTTCGTGGTGGATCCATATGATCACACCTTGACCCTGTAATACAAGTACACTAGCCGATGCTCCATACCTTACTATCCAATGGCTGACCTAGCAATAGAAGAGGCCAATTGTGCCCGAGACACTGAGTTGAGACTTCCTGAGGACACAAATAGTTTCGTGAATTATCTCAAAAAGCCGACTCAAGTGTATCCAATTTGAGGATGTTGCAGCGTGTGATGTCTCTCATTAGGAGGGGACATCCTTAGGACACAACGGGTTTTGCGAATTATCTCAGGAAGCCGACTCAAGTGCATCCATTCCGAGGATGGTGCAGCGTGAGATGCTCCCCGTAGGGATGAGACTTCCTAAAGACATAGCGGATTCTGCAAATTATCTCAAGAATCTGACTCAAATGCATCCATCCCGAGGATGGTGCAGCCTGAGTACCCAAACTTATTCGTGAAATCAAATCTGGTACCCAATCTTTTATTGTATCAGAGTTGGTATCCACGTTTTTATTTTGTACCGAATTTGGTATCTACCATCAATTCAAGCTAACGGAACCGTTAATTTGCTGACGTGAAAATTATTTTCGTTTTTTTAATTTCCACGTCAGCAAGTTAACGGTTATGTTAGCTTGAATTGACGGTAGGTACCAGATTTGGTACAAAATAAAAATGAGTACCGACTCTGATACAATAATAGATTGAATGCAAATTTAGTTTCGTGTATAAATTTGGGAACTAAAAATATATTTAACCAAAAAAAATATGAACTCAAGTAGCAGGTTGAAGTTCAATAATGGAGAAAATAATAGGATTGTAATCAAATTTTGCATGGACTTTGGGAAACAAAACAACTCATTATTGGAATGGAAATTACGAGGGACTTAAATGAAGTGCAAGGAAATTATGGTTGTTACATAAAGCTGATATAATAAAGATTTTGAGAAGATTCAACGTCAATGAAATTTGATGGGAAGTAGTTGTCGTTTTATATTATATTTTTGTGAATTATATTCCATATTCACATCCTTTTGTAATCAGCTGAATATATAATAAATAATACCTGGTTGTGCCTTGCTTTAGAATTTAGCCACTTTTTTTTAAGGAAAAAAAAAAACTAATAATATGTTGTTTGTTAGTACAGTATTTAATAAATGGTTATTCCAAATATTTAATTTTATAATGATGGAACAAGTTCCTTGTCAAAGTTTCAAGTCAATATAAATTAAATAAAATGGATAATTACATGTTACTACCTTCTTATATACATGTTTTGTACGATAGAATTTACTTTTTTCCACACGTTACTATCTTAATTTTTTTTTTCCAAATTCATTAGATAATCCGTCAATTAACTTGCAAAAATACCTTTCATTTTTTTTATAATAATAAAAATAATAATAATAACAAAACAAAAAGAAGAACATCATTGTTCATCTTCCTTACTCCGCGATAACCGCCTCCTTCTGCTCCGCCTCCATTGCCAACGTCGCGTCGTCGCGAATGTCGTCGGACGGTCCAGATTCACCGGATTCCACGCGTCGGAGAGGGTTGTGGAAGCTTCTGGAATCGTTGTGGCGGCAGAAGAGGATCCAGCAGAGATCGACGTCGTCGAAGTAATCAACGATCTGCCTTCTTCCTCCGACGACAGTGACGACTTCCTCCGACGGCGAGTGGCTTTCTCTCTTGCCACAGCATCCTGCCCACCCACGGCTTCCTCCGGCGGCGGAGAGTCAAATATGAGATAGAGGCACTGGCGAGTCAGATCTGAGATGGAGGCACCGACGATGGAGATATGAGAGGCTGGAGCAGTGGGCGGCAAGCTTGAATGCGACCAACACCGACGAACTCAAACGACGTCTCGACGGACTTGAGACACACCTAATGTAAAATTGTGTAATGTTTAGATGATACTGGAATTTTTTGGTGTTTAATTTGAAAATTTGGGAATATTCGGCGATTTTGTAAAATTTCTGGTGAAACTTTGAAGTTTTCGATGAAACACGTTATTGACCTATTGTAAAAGAATGGAAAAATTAGTATTTAAAAATATTATAAAGTCATGTGCATGGTACATGATGAGAGAGAGTCAAATTCCGTTAAAATTAGCTGACGGAATGACAATTGTAAGTTTGGGGTAGTAACGTGTAACGAATTTTTTTTAAGGTAATAACTTGTAAAACATGTATCTAAGAGGATTGTAACGTGTAATTATCCCTAAATAAAAAGTTAAATAGTTTGGTGTGATCTTAAACTCCTGACAAGACAATTCAATGCAAATTCATAATATAGGTAACTTGCCTCAGCTAAATAGCTTCCATGGCTTTCCATTCACTCAAAATTAGAGTATTACAAACAACTCAAAGATCACAACAACACTTCTATAACCAAATAACGCGATGAACTTCTAAAACAAGTAAAACAGATAAGGCACGATTCGAGCCCGACTAGGCTCCAAAAAAATCAATCCGATGTGGAAATCTTCAAAAAAGAAATGAAGAAGAAGATGTAGAGCATCACTAGAGGAAGAAGACAAATACCAAATACCAAATTACTCAACCCCCTGATTATGGAGTGATTTTTCTATTTATTCTTGTTGTTGTCTGTACCATCGCTCATGGGTTGGGCTTGGAACTGACTTGGGCTTGGGCCACCTATCTTGGCCTGGGTAACTCCATAGTTTTGTATACTCTGACACATTTTTGAGTCTAGTTTTTAATTAAAGTTTTGTCTTATTCGGACCCTAGTAATCTCTTTTTATTAATTAAATTTATTCAACTAATTGTAGCGGTTTTCAGGTGTCACGACATGTTTTGACACTTCATCATACAACTAGATACATACTCTATATGTGCATGTTACATCATATAAAATGTTGTGTTTTTTAACATCACAGACAACCAAAACGATGTCATTGTGAATCATGCAAAATGAAACGGTATAATGAGGTGGCATCCACACGTGGATTTCTCATTTAACGTGACATGACGATGTGTCAACAAATACTAACTTGACACATGAAAACATGTTTCAACTTGTTGATTGAGTTTAATTACTAATAAAAAATTGTGTCAATTTAAAAGAGACAAAATTATTTAATCCTAAAATAAATCACCGATTAAAAACCAAACATTCACTTTAACCCATAAGCCCAAGCTTGCAATTTTGCTAAAATTGTAGCTTTAAAATATCAACGAAAAAGTTGAAAAAAATAAATAACTGGATCGGAGTCAAGTATAGATCTTAGTAGGCAAGAGCCCTCTTTAGCTTGATGAATATCAAAATTTTCATAGTCAAATTAATGTTATTGCTCTATTAATGATGAGTAACATTCTTCACACGTCTAAAGTATGTACATGTCTTCAAATAACTATTGAAATTAGTTTTCCATCCCGGCTTTGCTTGGACTTATTATTTTATTTTAATTTTTTAATTTTATATCAATTTATATACTATTCAAAATATTTTACTATTGTTGAACATAATCGCAACATAATTTAGGCAAGACTCATAATTACTTTTCATGAAGAAAAACATAAAGAAGCTTAAAAATTGACGTGACACAAAATATCTACGGAACGCCCGAATATTGAAGGCATATCCATGATGAATATACTGCACAATTCAGTTTCATATTTATAATGAGAGAGTAAAGTCTCTTAATAATATTTAAGCGATATGGGATACAAAATATAAGACAAAATAAAATAAAATAGAAAATCTTAAACTTAATACAAATAGAAAACAAAAAAAACAACAATAAAAATTAGAATAAAATATATTTTTATTTTTATTTAATAATAGTGGGTCTCACTTATTTCATATTTTAAATAAATATACTTTTAATTGTGAAATTAAGTGACACGTGTCATTCAATTGAAACGTCAATTAGAGAAATTGGAGTGACACGTGTCACTCAATTGGGATACCCATAAGGAATTATATATATACTAGTTTTCTTACCCGGCCTTGTCCGAGTTTCTACCTGAATTGTTAAATTGTTATAAAGAATGTGATTAGTGTTGTTTGATTTAATAATTTATTCTTCTAGATTTTTTTTCGAAGTATTCAAAATTTACACACACTCTATTTGACTTATTTAAAGTTAGTTATATATTTATAAATCTATTCATTTGTGTACTATATTTATTGTATTCACTTGTTTTAAATTTTTGTTTGATAACATTTGTTAATGAAATAAGGCATAGGTCATTCTCGTCGTTCTGCGGTCTTAAACTATTCTTGCTCGAGTCTTAGTTACAGTTAAGACATTTCACCCTCTCTATGAGTGTGTTTACTGGTGATTGAACCTGTAAGCTCTTTCCAATACCTCAATTTGTATTACAAAATGAACCACAACTCATAAGTGTTTGTGAATATTTTTATTTCTATACTAATAGCATAACATAATGAAAAAATGTAT
>JAYMTK010002816.1:0-13185 GCA_036897405.1 Pelargonium myrrhifolium | reverse complement strand
TATTTAGCCAATGTGGGATTCCCAATGTTTATCTTAATTAAGGAGATAAACACAATTAAATGAATCACATAAATCAACCAAACTAAATGGCTTTCAACTATGGATTTCCATCTCAAAATAAAAGGTCTTAATCTCATAGTAATTAAATTCAAGTGTCCTACTTATTCCCGTGTCCTTTAGTTATTAGGATACTACCCTTGGGAAAGGGTAATGACCCTAAAAACCAACAGTAATTACAGTAAGCATCTCTCAATTATCCGTTCCCACGAATTGTACCCTTGAATTTTGGTCTATTACTTTAAGTTACTCTCAACTTTGAAAAAATCTTTCCATTTGTGAATCTGCCTGTTAACAGAGAAAATGACCAAAATGTCTCCAACCAGTCTAGAATAGAAAAGCAAACAAATAAATAAAAGAGATGTATTTGACCCTCTCAAACCCTCATTTCTCACATTTCACTTTCTCAAACACTCCATCTCCTCTCAAATCACTCTTGCCTCGCCGGAGAAGAAGGTTGGGCCGTCGGAGCTCGCCGGACAAGTGACATTCTGGACAGATCTGCCGGCTACGCCTCTTCCATGCCTCCTCATATCTCGTTGTGACCTCGCCGGCTCGAGGTTGGCCTCGCCGTGGCTTGAATTCGCCGACGAGAAGAAGCACAACTTTCGATTCTAGTCTCGTCGCCGCTCACCATGTCCAGATCTGCCTAGAATAAGGAGGAGTTTTGAGTCTGGTCTCGTCACCTCTTGTTGCGGCCAAATCTGCTTGGTTGAAGCCGTTGTCACAAATCTACCGGGAAGAAGCCTCCTCCTCGGCGTGGTTAGATTCGCCTCATCGTTGGCCTTTCCGTGACTCCCGCCGGCCTCGTCGTGGCCTCTTCTTCTCGCCGGCGATGTTCACTGCCTCCTCTTCTAGCACGAACCAGTAACACCGGCGATGACTTAGTTTAGTTTGGTTTGGTATGATTTAATTTGGTTTGTGATTTGTTTTGAAATTGTTAAATTATGAGAATCAGATGAATTATAGTTTAGTTTCACTAATTTTTGTTGTTAAATTTATGCGGAAATAAGAAAAATATTTGACAAATGAATATTTGTTTTAGTTTGTTGGATGAAAAATTAGGGAATATTTTTGAATTTCCCGGCGAAAGTATGATGTTTCCGGCAAGACTTTCAATTTTTTGGTAAAATGATAAATTTTCCGGTAAGTTTATGAAATTTCGGTGAAATTATGAATTTTCTAGTAAATTTACGTACATTCCTGCGATGTTGAAGAATATGAGTTGATAATGAGGTAAGGGAAGAGCAATTTAGGAGTTTCAAAATCATTTCTATCATGTGACTAGCACATGACACCGTTTATCCCATTTTTCGTTATCTTTAACTGACGGAAAGATCTTTTGAAACTTCGAAATAACTTAAAATTACATAAGAACGTCCAAGGATTCAAATTGTGGAACCAGATAGTTCATGAATGTTTACTGTAATTACCCCTTGTTTATGTTATAGCATGTAGACAAGACTACAATATACACAAACGTGCTGGTTTAACCCAAGTCAAAATAGCTCATTGCTAGACTATCTTATCGAATCGAACACACAATCATATAAGTCCATATTGTATCTATAAATAAATAAATAAATAACAATAATTAAACCACAGCATTTCCTCATGGACAGACCTGCCTACCTAAAAAAATACCAAAAATTCACTTGAGCTGTCAGAGCGGACCTGTGCTGAGAGACTTTGGCATGAACTTCAAGCACAAACCTACAAAAGATATTTCCAATTTGCTACAAAAGCTGTCAAGAGTGAGTAAATATAGACAAAATTAGAATGCTGATATCAATTGAACCATCACCATATTGGCAAGATAAACTTGTTGCATTTGATTGAATTTCCTTTTAACTAAATGTGATGAGTTCCACTATTGGAGCAATCCATCCACCCAAAAAAAAAGGCTACAAATTGTCTAACAGGGAAAAAAAATACGAAGAAGAGCTTTTATATATCTGTAAGAGGGCTCGAGAACAACAAATGAACATATTTCTACAAACACATTGTCCGTCCGTCTGTCCAGGCCAATCCTATTTACAGGCCAAAAGCTCTGTCTGTATGACCTCACATTTACATCCCCGAGCGCTTCCATCTCCCCAGTTATCATTCCAAAGGTTTCCAGTAAACGAGAAAACAAGGCATCTCCTCAAGAATTGTGTCAAAAAGCTACAAGAAACACACAATAGGTGCCGCCGTAAGTCTATACACACAAAGGAACCAAAATAATTGCAATAAAAAGACCTATATGTAGCTTCTTTTCTACCTTGAGTATCCCAGATCTTATGTCATAGACAAGAATCTATGGAACTTTTCTACTCTTGCGTTACAATCATATGCTAATTTACGGCGCGGCGAATTAATTCTTTTCCTTCTCACACGAAAGAAGAAATCTTCTGTGTCCAGTACATAGGAGATCTAACAGGAAAAATAGAACTTTATCATTAAGAAAAGCTGAACAGCACCAACAGATTATATATGCATTTCATATAGGGTAAAAGCAAAAACAATCACACAGGCATTTATGAACCGCATTCAACTGTTATACATTACTCCTTCTGCCCCATAATAAATATCCTCAATTGATTCTAGGATACCTCCTAATAGGTTTCTGAGTCAATAATAGTCATTACAACATTTTTTTAACTTTATTTTCTTTGCAGTTCAAAAACATTCAATACTTGGGATATATTTTAGGGGGGAAGTACAATATCATGCCATAATTAAGTAGAGCACGAATGCATTTACTACACTTCATATCTGCTTGGAAAAGTTGGAGGATAAAAAGGAGTTAGGAAGTCAAACTCTTGCTTATAATGTTTAGCATCCATTTTCCATTCTCCTAACAATACCAAAACCCAAAGAAAACACCAACTTCTTAACTCATGCATATTTTCCAAGATTCAGGACATAAAATATGTTCGCTTGACCCCACATGAACCACTAGCAAAAATGAATCCTGTGGAACTCTAGATAAACTGAGATAACCGTGTCAATAACTAGAAAGTCACTCTTGAGAAGCACTTTAGATTTGCACTAAAAAAGTAAGATACCTTTGATGAGTTGCAAGCTATCTTACACTCCAAGCCATTCACCACTTGAGCATCTTCCATGGCCTTGCATGTAGCAGCTAACTCATCTAGCCCTGCATACTTCTGCTTATTTCTGAAAATACCAATTCAAAGGACAAAGTGAGAAAACATGACTTCAACTGAACACAAGTCTCCACATACCACACAATTACCATAATAAATGTGTGGGGATGGAAGTTAAAACAGCATCCGAACTTTGATGCTTCAAGAGGCACCTAGTCCATCTAAAAGAGCTCTACCCAGCCAACCCCAAAAGAATGAAGTCGGGAAAGAAGTAAATCAAATATTACAAGAGCATCCAATTAATAACGACTTTACACAGAGAAAGAGGCCCAATGCTGTGGTGGAACCTAAATCACTCAAAAGTTGAAATATACCATCTGCTTATGCTAGCTAGGAACTACTACTACTCAACTGGATTAGGTAAAGGAATATAGCGTAGCCAGCAGACTACAATTTTGCTACCTCTGCAGTATAATGCCATGTGGCTCTTTTTTTCCGGGAAAGACTGACAGAAAATCATTGAGCAGATAAGCTGCAAAATTAGGATCCATAGAAACTGCATACACTTCAGGTTTTTCACTCACATTATCCATCAGCTGGATGGACAATCTGGATAGAGCAGTTGACTGCAGCAAGCACAAAATAAAATATAAGTCAGGATAATATTCAATTTAGAGATCTGGAACATATATATTGTGGGGGATGACTTACACATTCTAATCGATATACATTCTCCTCGTGAAGAAGAACACGTGCATTTTCATGATACACAGAATCAATTAATTTTCCAGGTTTGCGAGATTTCTCATATTCATACAGTTGAAGCAGCTTATTGTCGATCTCATCAGTTGCAACAGTTTGAAGCTGCGGAAATATACAAATTAGAACCTTGGCAACAACAAATGAGAAAATGGAATAAAAACCAAATTGCACTAACCTGTTTGACCAATCTATATATCAACTTGTCCAACGTGAACAAAACATATGACTGATTTCCAATGATAGCTCTACATTCATCCTCAAACTTTGCATTGTCAGCAGATCCATCAAGCAAGTTGTATAGAGCCCTCATAAATCTACACGAATACATAAAAGAACAAAATTAATATACATTACACATTTTTAATTTTATTAGAGACTATAGACAGTATGAAAGGTGAAACCACCTAGCATAAGGATCTGCAGAGGTAGTGTCCTTTGAAGTTCTCCACTTAACTTCAGCACCCACTGAATTTCTTTTCGCTGATAAAATCCTTTCATACAGAACCTAGCATACACAGAAAGAATAGTGTCAAAGCAAGTTAATCTTGTACTTCTAAAAATATAATTGCAACCCCACACAGGTAGCATATGTATCCTTACCTGATGAAGCCTAAATAGCACGAAGAAATCATCGTTTCCGTAAAAGACCCGAGAATCTTTCCTTTCTTTATCAAGTAATCCTGCTTGCACATGCTTTGCAAGAGGTTTCACAGACAAAAGAAAACGTTCTGATAATGGCAAAGACGTCCCATCTCCTCCAACATAGTGCACATCACCTATCCCATCAGCCTCACCTTCGCTTTCGGCCTTACCATCAACTTCATCACGTTCACCGTCTTCCTCCTCTTCATGCTCTTCCCGAGAGCACTCATCACCTGCGGACTCACTGCCAGAGACATCTTCAGCAGCCTCAGAAGCATTTTCACTATCCTCATCATCAGCATCAGCGTCATTTTCTCCCCCAGCATCCTGACAGCTCACCTCTTCTGCATTCCCTAACTGATATTGCCTACTTTCCACGCCAATTTTGGCCTTGGGCTTAGCCTGCACACCAGTATCCCCATAGGCAACAAAGTTATCCTCTTCAAAATCACCATTAGGTGATAACTCACCCTCTTCCTTCTCAATTTTGGAGGGTCCAACTGATTCTTCATGATAATTGTTAGCTTTAGTGCCTTCTGTCAACACTCCATTTGCAGAAGAAACTGGCTTAGCAACATCACCACCCTGAACCACAAATTTAGTATAACATGTCAGTATATTCAAAAGTAAAAATCAAAGAAACTCATGGGTAAGAAGAAGAGCAGAGAATTTTGATCAAACATTGCAAATCATACCAACTTTAGCTAATATTAGAATCTCGAAGGTATCCAACATGATGAAGAAAAGTGACAACTAATAAATAATGCATTAAGTAATGGGTGATAGCTACATTAGATAAGACTAGGATCTCAAGGCATCCAGAAGAAAAGTGACAACTAATAAATAATGCATAAGTAATGGGTGATAGCTACTTTAGATAAGACTAGGATCTCAAGGTATCCAACAGGATAAAATATTAAAACCATACCTCTGATAAGGGCAGAACGTCAACTTTAGCTTTGGCCTCAAGGTTCTCCTCATTTAGAACATCACTAGGTCTAGATGGAGTTGCACCAGACCCTTGAAATACAATAAATACAGTGTTGCAGAATGGATTTAGATATCCACAAAAAAGGAAAACTAATAGACATCCAAGTCAACATTGGTCAACCAAAAATCAAGAAAGAAATTGATTGTGCTACAGAACCCTTATACAGACCTGATATCACTTCCATGCCTGCTCTTCCTTGATTGTTTTCAGCCCCAACCGGGAGTGGTATGTTGGAATTAGCGCCCCGTACACCAGAACCAACTGGAAGAATAGATGCAGAAATTTAATTGGCATCTATGTTCTTTAGATATTTCATTACCTTACAAGTATACAAATCGAAGTAAGGATAAATACCTTCTTTAGCTGAAGTGTCTCCATTTGCCAAAGTAGTCCTGCAAATATTTGCAAGTTCTGTCAAAGCATGTTCACCCTCATTGCTAGCAGATTTTGGTTGCTTAGAGTTAGTAGTATCAGCACCGGCACTTCCATCACTATCTCCAGTGCTTGATGCAGCCTTTTCAACATCTTCAGCGGTATTTGTGTTTAGAGGTCTAGAAGGAAAACCCAACATTGGCTCCAAGAAGGAAGTCCAAAGCCTCATAACTTTATTCAATTGTTCCTTGGTTGAGCAAACCTCTTCACACGAATATTGAATAAGTTTAAAGAGGTCCTCGTGAATACTGATATCCGAATATTCAAATTCAAGATGTGCAACAATAGGCTGTCTGCTACTAGCAGCAATAGCCAGAAGAGCATCATCCTCTTTCTGTTTATTCTCCTTCAACTCCTTAATCTCAGCCACCAAAGCTGTTTACAAATAAAAGACGGAGGATAATAAGAGTTAAGTCACAGGAGTTGATAAGATGTATAAAATGTACAGATCCCTGGGCACATAAGTATTAGTGTGGCAGAGAAATGATCTAATGAAAGAACCAAAAACTAACGGCCATATGTTTTTCAATGCATTCAGAGCAGTAATCATTCCAAAATGGTCACTTCATCCATGTAAGAGGGCCACAACATCTTACATGGTCACAGAGAACATTTGCCAAACTAGTGCATAGCAATTTTAGCATGCATTATACATTGTCTGCTTTTCAGGTCATCTTGTTTAAGCTAGTGCATACTCAATTATTCAACCAGTGGTATAAGAATGCACATTCAAACAGAACTAGATTCACTCAAAGATATTGCCATGAGAAACAACAGCAAACAGGAAGGAGTTTTTGATGCAATTGACATTATTTTTTTATTACTATAATTCAACTTACATTTTGTGCTCAAGCTCTTCGAATCTTGTTGCTTGAAATAGAAGCTGCGATGATCCAGTGACTTGTAGTGGTTTTTGGCATAAATTTCTGCCCACACTTTATTGAAATCAGAACGACACCTTGTCCACTCCTCTTGTTTCTGCTTCAGACGAGTTAATATGACAGGCAGAGCAAGAGTTGGATTCTTGCGCAATATATCCATCACATCAAGACCATGGTCACCATATAAGCGTTCAATGCATCTTAGATTTAGAGCTGCACCAACAGGCGAATTATAAAGACAACATATGCAAAAACAAAGATCTGAAGAGCTCAAGCAACAAAAATTGATACATCAATCTAAATACTTCATTAATACAGACCTGTAAAGTAATCTTCAACCTGAATTGCAGTATCCAGATTGATTTTATTTTCATTGATGTTGTTCAATAATTCCTCCACGCGCTTAGAAGTGGAGCTCACAGATTCCAGTAACATGTCCAGCTCAAATCTAAATAACCAGGCAACAATTTCATCACCATATGCCAATTTTATAATATATATATATATATATATATATATATAAGGTTGTAATTACCAATCCCATAGTTGACTAAAAAAAAGAGCTACAATAGTTTCAAACAAAGTGCAAGAACGTGAAATTTATGTGTTCATGAAAATAGACATGTACATTGATTAAATTACGAATCATGTAAAGCATAGCAGCTGAAAGAAACTTTCACCTATCATCTTCGCATCTGAACAGGCTTTCTTCATACTGATTTCTGCGCATATGTTTAAAAGAATAATCTTCACTTCCTGAGGTCACAGATACCCAATGATCATTCAACACTTGGGCACCAAGCTCTGATCTCTGGCTTGCTGAAGGTATTGGATACTGCAACAAGACAACCACCATGTAGCCAGACCAGTGGATTAACAAATTAGTTTAGACCACATAACTTCTAACAATATACACACAAGCAAAGCATATAAAATAAATTTCATACATCATCTGGCAAAAGGCGATAGCTAGGAGTACACCGTTCACAGTTAGAGAGATCAAGCTCTTGAATGGATTTTGCCATATACTTTTCCCGATATCTTTCCTTCTCTTTAGTTCCTTCCATTTCTCGCTTATGCTCTTTCTCCTTGTCTTCAATCTTTGCTGATCTTGACATATGTCCATCACCACATATTGATTCTGCAATAAACAGATTAGCAACATTGAATTTCACAAAATATAAAAGAGCATTTTAAATGCCATAAAGACAACATTGCAAAACCATTTTTTCTAAACATAACACTGCTGAAAATTATAAGACAGAACAACTGATTTTATTTTATTTTTTATGAAAAAAAAAAGTAGAATTCCTAAATCCAAGAACATTAGGAAGGATAGCTATCATTACATACTTTTACTCATAACGCCAGCAAGAAACCCATCTGCAAGAAAGAATTTGGTAAGAAATCATTTCTTGGACAATAAACAAAGACCAAACAACTTATATAATGATGTAACTAACCAATATTCTCACAACGCTCCACAAAATCATTGAACTCATCCATAAGATCTGGATACTTTCCAAGTAGATCAGTCACCTGAAATGCAAAGAAATGGGGTAAACAAGCAGACAAACTAGTGGTAACAGCATCTTTGGCCACCTTACAGAAAATGAAATAAAAAAATACATTAACATTTACATTAATTCACACAAATTACTAGTTACATTTGATAAATAAATGAAAAAAAAATGGCTCAAGTTTTTTCATCAAATAAATAGTTCATAAACTATTTATAATACGCATATTTCAATTTGCAACCGAAAAAATATATAGGACCAACAGAATTAGATATGACATGGGGTTGTTCTACATAGAATATGAAGTGAAAAACATGTAAACAAGCATCGTCACAGTATTAAGAAAAAGGTACTTGAATATTAATATGAACCTGTTGGTCCTAAAATATGAAATTTATACTTATCGATCCTTTGCATGAGTTAAATAGGGCCTAATTTATGTTTTTCTTGTAATGAATGGTTAATATAAAGTAACCCTTTAAGTATAACTGAAATGGTCTAGAGCATCAAACTACCACGTTTTGTATTGAATGGGTAAAAGCAAAAGTAAATTGAGTGTGTTAATCTGTTGTACAAAAATGAGCAGCTTGTTATACATGACATAAAAATACCAAATTTAAAACTACAAAGAGAGCGACACTTACCAGATTTTGTAAATCATTCCTTTTGATTATTCCATTGCTGTAGATGTGAAGGCATTTCAAAAATGCCTGGTAATCATCTGAGCTGCATAACTTCTCCTTCACCTTCTCACAGAAAAGGAATCCTTGGTTGTACATGCCTGGTAAGAAAACTAGGTAACCAAATAAGAAAATATTCGTATGATAAAAAACCAATAATGACCACAGTTACGCTAATGGCACACAGTCAATTATGTGAATTATCGACCTCCAATGCACTGTATTGCAAATATGCAGAGTAACTAAACCAAATAAAATGCACAAGTTCTGTCTGAAAAAAAAAACATAATGACAGAGTTCAACATGAGAACTAACATTCAAAAGCAAATTCATAGGTACACGTGCAAATCAGCACAATAAATGTTATGACATGATGTGCAATTATACTAGATTTATTTTATGTCACCAATCAAAAACAAATAACTCATGTTTCAAAAATAAATAACTCATGCGGAACAGCTTAATTAGTGTCTCTAGGTTAGTTAGAGTTTTAATTGTTATAAGGGAATTTGATTGTTCGGGTTTTACTTCCTTTTTCATTAGGGTTTCCTATTTTCTATAGGTATCATCCCATAAATACTATGCTATGTAATAGAATATATTCATTTTGGAATTTAAGGAAGAAAGTACTATTGAATTGCTCTTTCGTCCCTCTCTTTTCCTCATCCTATCCTCTTAATCCTTTCTGCTTCTCCTTCGTCACTCTCAGATTCCTCTAATTTCATTCCTGTCCTATATCAGTAGCACAAACAAATGTAGAAAAGGATACAAAATTTTAAGAATGTCCTCTAAACTAAGGCCTTGAATATTCTAATTACTGGTCCCTGTCGACTCCTATATATTCTCTAGCAATGGAGATTATGCATTTTATGCTTGAATTAGGGAAAGAGGAATAGAATAAAGATAACCAAACAAAATGCAGTATAATCCACAAGAAACCAATTAATTTGGAGATGGACAGGAAGGCTTCCCGACTGGTTCATGAAAGATGAGACCAATAAAATCATAATCCCATATCAAATAAAACAGTACTTGAGATCATCAAATTACAACAAATGTTTTTGTTCACAGTGACGGGAAGAGAGACGTAGAATGTCAAAGGAAATTTAAATTGCATAGAACAATTGCTATTCCTAATTGCAGCATCACACAACATTATTGACTTACCCTTCAAGGCGTCCTTGTCATCATAAGAACCAAAGTTAGAATTCACTCCAAAACCTTCAACCTTCCTTGCAGATTTCTTTTTATCAGAAAACCGTTGGAAGTTGAACTCCCTATTATTGTCGTGATCAGTTTCTCTGTCATCCTGCTCACGACTCCTCCTATCCCTACTCTCCTTTTCAGCACGCTTCCTCTGCTCCTTGTGCACTCTCATCATAGCTTTGTCATCATCCAGCTCGGGACGATCAACACTAAGATCGCAGTCAGCATGTGAAGTAATAATCCTATCTCGCCGACGTTGCTGAAATAAGAGGTTCATTTGGTCACCATGAAGAACCGATAAGAAAAAATAGGATGCAGAAGGAACAAAAAGACAAACAGACAAATGCCTTTACCTTGTCCATATGCATTTGTCGCAATGTAGGAGTAGCAGAACTCCGCTCATTGTAACGCTGAACTGAGCTTCGCCCAAATGGGACATGTGTTGTTGAAGGCACAACTGAATTATCAGGTAAAAATCTAGTAAACTCGTCCAGCAGATCTTGATGCTCTCCAAAAAGTGCAGCCACCTGCATGATAAAATAAGATCAGTATACATACCAAAAATAATACAGAGAAAAAAAAGAAGTGTAATAATCTATCCATAATCAAACAAAACAAGCAAATTCACCTCACTGGAGACCTCAGTTATGTCCTTGTGCTCCTTTCGGTACATATTCAAAATGTCTAGGAATGATTTATAAACATGATCATCGTTTACGAAACGTTTCTGGAGGAACAAATTCCATTGGTTAAGACATTAGAAAATAACAATTGCACTTATACAACAATGTGACAACATTTTCACCTTAATCTTGTTCACAAAACTGATAGCTTCTCGAAATTCGACTGTTTTCTTTGGTTGTGGGGTCTCATCCTCATCAAGGGTTATCTCATATCCCTTGGGCAAGAAGGTGTTAAATCCAAATATTAAGTTGTTATGCCCTTTAAACAACTCCTTAACTCTCGCTATAACACCAGAAGTGTCAGTCCTGAAAGAGACAAGATTTGGAATGAATTAATCAATGCTTAAATTCAACATGTCATTCATCACTGACATATACCGGATAAGCACAAGTTCACCTCTGAGCCTTGAAATCTTTCATAACCTCAAGGAATGTATCATATTTTTCCTTTTGGTCTTGGAACATGTCCTTCACTTCCTTAAGGTAGGTTAAGGCGTCATTTGTAGTTAATTTCAGAGAGGTGGTACCACTACCACCACCACCAATGCTGCTGCCACCACCTCCTCCTCCTCCACCGCCACCGCCACCACCACCACCTCCACCTCCACCAATGCTACTACCTCCTCCACCAGATGGTATTTGGGGTTGCCCATAGCTATCATGATCATAAATATAATTTTTTTTTTTAAATTACAGAAATTTACACCAAAACTCTTCCCATAGAATATAGATGAAAGTACTTGAGCAATTTATGCAGCAAGTGCAATCCTTTTTTAGGTTTTGCAATACAAGTAGGCCAGAAAATAAAAATGCAGGAAAAATGTTTCAAGCCTACATACCAAATCTGATATCTGAAATTCCATTCAACAAAATATACTTGTATATCTTTGTTCCTTGTAAATAGAACCTACTTTATGTCAGATTAAGAAAAGTGAAACCCTACAATTGGAGGACGGGGTAGGGTGTTGGTTTAAAAAATATATCTAACGAGAGCAATTTGCTTGGAAGTTCAACTTAACTTTTTACCCTAAAATTGAATTTTTTTTTTCAACGATTATCAGGCAAATAATGAACAAACTCCATATAAATTTAAGAAATTTCAAGACTTAAACACCTTCTGATCAAACTAAAACAAACATACAACGCAGCTAGCAACATCAAGAAGCATCCCGGTACTCATTATCCAGAGAAGCTAGAAAAATAAAAAGCAAAAATTTTCCGCGCAGATCACACAACAGCGCTATATTCAAACACAAACAAGCGGAGAAAACATTATAAAAGAAATCTGGGGGAGAGATAAGCTCACGATTCAGCACGAGATGAACCAAATGGGCGTTTAAATTGAGAGCCAGCGTAGACATCGTCTCTTATTCGCTTCATCTCTGCGAAAACCATAGCTACCATTTATCAGAAAATAACAGAGAAATCGGCGGAAAGGAAGAGAAAAGGAGCAAACCCCCGAGAGAGATAGAGAGAAACTGACTTGGCGGTGGGGTCAAGTATTGGCCGATGATAAAGAAACCATACGAAGAAGAAAGGAGAGTTAGCAGAGCAGATCTCAGGGAACACACAGAGAGAAAGAGTGATCGCTACAGTGAAATAAGAGGGAATAGTTTGTATCTACGATGCTCTGTGTTTTGTTTTCGTTTTATTTATTTCTCTTTTTTTTTTTCCATTGAAATCACAAATTAGTAACTCTCTCCTTCAATGATTATGATATTCAACTTGCTTCCTATTTATTTTTTACCAACCATACCTCAATAAATAATATTTACTTAGCCAAAATAACACTTACCCAGCCATTTTATCATTTGAAAATGTGATACATTCAAGAAAAATATAAACTCATTTATTTGACGGGATAAATGCATAAATAGTAATTGAAAAAAATATTCGGAATATCAAAATTCAAAAGTTGGTTAAAGAAGTGACTTGTGCGGTTGATTTATAATTCCGTTTTAACTTCTAAATTTAGAAGGTCGAACTTTTGTTGTTATCTGATCTATAGAAAGCTCGATTTTATGTGATGTCCGTGTTGAATTTAAGTAATCTGAAAATACATATGTGCGGTTTTCTTTCTCATAAAGGTAAGTGTGTGTATTTTGAAAACAAAGTTTAAATAAATAATTGGAAAAAGATCCAAAATAGTCCATGAACTATCTAATTTGTTCCATTTTAGTCCTTGAACTTCATTTTGTTCCGCCACGGTCCCTCTTATCTTTGTTTTGTTCCGCGTTGG
>JAYMTK010002815.1:0-13188 GCA_036897405.1 Pelargonium myrrhifolium | reverse complement strand
TTCGAAAAGCCTAAAATCAAAGTCAGGGGGCTGACATTTTATTCTGAAAAAGTCAGGGGGTGTGGCTATAATTTACCCTTTTTTTTATCAGCAAATGTACTTAGTGCTTATTTGTTTTGCCTAAATCAAGCGTTAAGGAGTTGAATGTTGGTGGTCCATTAAATCAGTTATGTGTGTTAAATGATTGACTGAAAGTCACGTTAAGCAGGGTAGTTTGTTTGGTAAAAAAACTCCGTTAAGTCAATATAAATGGTGCAAGTTACCAAATTGCCCATGATGGAAATAATGGGATATAATAATAAAAAAGAAAAGGAAAATACTGTTGATATACAATATTGGAATGAAAATTATGAACAGATAAACGGTCGACCATTTTTTTAACATGGAAAAAAGCGGTTAACCGTTTGTACACTAAAAGTAGCTCATTTCAGAAAATAAATACCTCCATTTAGGAGCTACATTCAATATAGAAACGGTTAACCGTTTTTCTCTAAAAAGTAAAAACGGTCAACTATATATACAAAAAATTAACATTAATAAAAATAAAAATATTATTATTTATTATTATTATTATTATTATTATTATTATTATTATTATTATTACCTAACCATGATTATAATTTAACCTAATTTAACTTGCACTATAAATACATATTTTCACTAAACTGTCTTGCCTCATTTCCTCTCTCAGCCAACACCCAACTCCAAATCTTAGCCAAAACTCTCAACTATCTCTTGTTTCTCAACCACCAAATTCGGAAACATCTCCGTCCGGCACCACCTCCAGCTTTTCTCATCCGCAGACGCCACCTCCATCTCCGCCTCCGCCTTCGTCTCGCCTGAAATCTCCTCCGCCGGCCAGATCTCTCCGTTCACTCGACATCGCCGGCGAGTTCGTACCGCATCTGCCGCTCCAACGCCACCGCCTGTTTTCGCCTCTGTTTGCGGCCGCTCCAGCTCCGGCTCCGTCCGGATCCGGTTTCATCCAGTTCCGACGACGAGGCTCCGATCTCCGATTTGTTAGATTGTATTTTCTTATTTTTGACCATTAATTTTGTAATTTCATTAGGGTTTTTTGTTGTAAATTCTATTCGGTCAATTTTTTAAGATTAATTTTATAAATTCTATTTGGTTTTGTTCAATTTTTTGGTTGTTAATCATAGCATAAAATTCATAAAATACTAGTCATTGGTAATCACCTCTGTACACTCTCTACTCTCTTCTTTTCAAAGGCTTTTTGGTCATTTACAGTACTTTCATAGAGTTACTGTTTGCTCCTAAACCAATTTTGATCCAGGAGAAATTAGGACTCTCCTGATGCTCCCACTAAAAAAAACTCACTTTTCACCTCTGTGAAGTTGAGTTTTGGATGATTTTACCAAACAACCTTAATCCTATGTGGAGAAAAACTCCTTAACCAAAATATGACGTGGATGCTCCGTTAAGGAGCGTCTAGAGTAAACAAACAAGCACTTATATTGATGAAGTTTCCAAGAAGAAAACAAAATACAAACACCAAAGAAAAAATCAACAATAAAATTACAAAGATGATGAAACTAGACAACTGGTTGGTGACTCACGCCAATAGAGAGGAGTCCAGCCAGGGCCTCCACTTTGATCTTTGTCGTAGTTTGGGTGAACGAGATTGCCATGATTTTCTTGAACACTGAATAAGGGGGTTCGACCAAGTTATCAAAAACACAATGTGAGATGACAAGATAAAATCCAATATTTACTAAAAGCCCTGGGAACCAATCTATGCACTTGAGATATAAAATCTGCCACTGATGTCGGCAACACCGCGTAAATTTGACACCATTGAAAAACGAGGCTCCAAAATTTCCAAGACCAAGGGCAACACAGGAGAAAATGAGTGCAATCTTCAAAGGATCTGGAGCACAAACGGTAAAAGCAGTGAGCAATCAATAATTTCAACCCTCTGTTTTCTAGGAAATCGAAAGTGGGGAGGCTGCCAAGACAAGCTAACCATAAGAACGACTGAACTTTAGGGATCGAGGTTGACTTCCAAATGCAGTTACTCCATGTCTCCGGCAGAACACCAAGAAGAGACGAAGAGGAGAGCAAGCGTGATGCCCTGTTGACAGAGAAGCCCCCCTTTGAATCATAGGCCCATAATATAGTGAGATGGGTTGTGATATGTGAGAAGGCCCAATAGATCAGAGTATTTTGTTTGCTCCCACACAAAGAAGTTCTTTTTGAATGATAACAACCAACCACTGTGAGAATAAAACTCACAAACCCTTCCCCCATTTATTTAGCGAGGAAAAAGATATGGCAGTGAATCCGAACCTAGCCAAGAGTCCTTCCATAAACGAATTTTTAACCTGCACCGAGCCGCCAGCGAAGTCCCCAGAGACCGAATAGGCTTGAAAAAATCGGATCTTCATTGAGCTTAATGATATTCTTAAGGATGGGCGAGAGGTTTGGATGTACTACTGATGAAAAGTCTCAATCAGAGGGATCCCAACCATACTTACTACATACCACTTTCTTTCACAAAGAGTCATGATTTGTGGCGAACCGCCACCACCATTTGGCTAGGAGTGATTTGTTCATAGATGAGAGCTTTCGAATGCCCAGGCCACCGAAGATTTTTGACTTGCAAACATTTTCCCATCAAAACTTTGAGAAGGCTCTCTTGTTTGGCTGACAACCCCAAAGGAAGCGACGTTGTAGGGCCTCCATATCATTGAGGACTGAGGATGGAGCTTTGAAGACTGTCATAAAAAATATAGGAAGACAAGATAATGCTGATTTGAGGAGCACCAATCTGCCACTAAAAGATAAAAACTTGCACTTCCACACAACAAGTTTGGAGTGAAAATTATCAACAATCGGCTTACAAATGGAACAGTTACGAGGGTTACAACCAAGAGGGAATCCTGGGTATCGGAATGGTAGAGAGCCCAATTTACAACCGAGACTGTTCATTTGACCCGAACCGGACCCGGTCCGACCCGAAGCTAATTTCACCGGTCATTACCCGGACCGGCTATATACCGGGTTTAACCCAGACCGGACGGGAAAGCCGGTAGACCGGACCAGACTTGATCCGGCTAGCCCGGTTGACCCAATTTTTTTTTCTTTTATCTATTTCATTATTTCTTACAACTCGTAAGACATAAACCCATGGTGAGCCGAATAATTACATAAAAACACAGATTTGGAAGTAAACAAAAAACTCCAAATCCTCAAAAATCAAATCGATTCATCACAACACACAAAAAGCAAAAAAATGCCATACCCCAAAATAGATCTCAGAGAAGTGAACTTAAAGAGAAACCCAACAGAGCCTAAGTTGATGCAATCATCCAATCTCTCGAGCCTTGAACTCTGAAGCGGTAAAGTGGAGGTAGGCGAACATAGCAGCCTCGTTGTGAGCTTGCTTGGAGGATGAGCAGGAGGAAGGAGAATCCAAAGAGATGGCATTGACGGAGACGGAGGCCTTGAAAAGAGGGTGGTGATCGGGGCCATCTCTGAGCGCTGAGTATTCGAGCAACCCCCGTCGCTTCTGGTGGCACAGCTCCTGCAGCTTCGTCTTGTACATTTCTAATTTTTCTCTTAAATTAAACCAGAGAAGAGATTGAGAAAATGGTGAGATCGACCTCTTGTGTTTGTATTAGGGTTTGTTAATACATGGATAATTACATAAAAATCCTTACCATATTAGATAGTATAGGGTTAAATATGTAATTTTGTAATATATATGTTTTATTTATTTTTCATTAATTACCGGTCCGGGTCCGACCGGGTTTGACCCAGACCGGACCGGGGACCAAACCGGATGCACCCCAGTCCGGGTCCGGGTGGGTTCGGTTCCGGTCCGGTCCAAATTGAACAGCCGTAACCGAGAGCAGCCGAGAGTACTGATGCGGTTTCATCATTGCGACCAAAGTAATAAGGAATGGACTTTGCAAAATTTATGCGAATACCCGAAGCAATTGTGAAACACTTTAAAGTACTTTTGAGACTCACTGCTTGCTCAAGCTTTGCATCAAAAAATAAAATGGTATCGTCGCCGAACTGCAAATGAGATACAGAGCAATAAGTACTGATGCTAACACCTGAATAGAGACCCTGTCGGACTCCCCTATCAATGAGTAAATGGAGCACTTCGGCCGCGATAATGAATAAAAGAAGGGGAGAGCGGGCACCCATGCTTAAGCCCGCGGGACATCCTGAATTCCGACGAGGGAGAGACATTTACCAACACCGATATATGCGAGTCTAGACATTTTTTAATCCATATTCGCCAAATACGACCAAAGCCCATCTAAAATAAACAAAAGTCCAAGAAACCCCAATCCAACATATCAAATGCTTTTTCAAAGTCCAGTTTGATAACTACTGCCTCTGCCCGACATTTCTTAAGGTCGGTAATGATTTCGCTAGCCACAAGAACGTCGTCTACTAATTCCCGGTCTTTGACAAATCCTGATTGAACGTCACTTATAAGAAGAGAGATCACTTCTTTTAGTCGAATTTCCAGAATTTTTGATAGTAACTTGTACATCGAGCACACCAAACTGATGGGTTTGAATTCATCAAACTGTTGTGGAGAATCTTTTTTTGGGGATAAGAGCCAAGTAAGTGGAGTTCAACCCTTTTATGATATGTCTGTGAACCTAAAAGTTATGAAGAAAATTCATAACATTTGGTTTAATAATATTCCAACAATGTTTGATAAAGCAAAAATTGAAACTGTTTGACCCTGGGGCTTTTGACCCGTCGCAACAAGATATGGCGTGGAGGACCTCATTCTCTGTGAATGTCGACTCCAAAGACGCTGAAACATCCGGTGTTAGTGTATTGAATTGTAGGTCCGAGACCATCGAGCCGACATACTCAAATTTTGTGAATCTGGAGCTAAAGTGAGTTTCTGCCATTGATTTAATAAGATGAGGGTCCTCTGTCCATTGGTCGTTGATCAATAAACCTGAGAATTGGTTTCCAACCTTGTGTGTCGATGTGACCCTGTGATAAAAGCGAGTGTTTTTTTCTTCGTCAGTGATCTATTTTGTCTCGACTTTTGCTGTCATACTTTAGCGAGAGCAGTGGATTTTTTAGCAAGCTCGCAATGTGTTTTATTTCGATCGACCAACTCCGAGTCAGACAACGCTTGAGATTCACTTTCCGTGTCCAGAGTGTTGATAGCTTTCACGAGACCACCAATTTGAGTTTCCAAATTGCCAAAGACTGAAGAATTCCATACTTTTAGATCTTTCCTAAGGAGGCTTGAGTTTTTTTTCCACAAAACGAAAAAAGGAACGTCGTTTATGTTATAGGACTTCCACATCGATCTAACAGTGTCCAGGAAACTCGAGTGATCGCACCACCAGTTTAAGAAACATAATGGTCTCGATCCCTAGTCGGTAGTAAGGTGACTAAGAACGATTGGGTAGTGATCCGATAACGAACGCGTCAATCCTCTTTGTGTGATGGAAACAAGAGAGTTGAGCACATCCGGGGTGATGAGGAATCTATCCAACCTAGACGTGCAACCTCTTGTGTACCAAGTATATTTCCTACCCAAAAGAGGAAAATTTATCAGACCGTTCCCATTGATGAAAATGTTGAAGCTCCGGACAGTGTTTGGAGAAGCTGGGAGACCAAGTTTCTCGGTATTATTTGTGATCACATTAAAGTTCCCTCCAATAATTGAGGGTCCTCCAAATTCAACAACTAGGCTTGAGAGTGATGCCCAAACAAGGTCTTTTTTCTGAATTATCGATGGGAACGTAAACGTTTATGAGCAAACACAACAAATGATGGTGAAGCCACAAGCCGTACATGGCAATGAACGATTTTTTATCTCTGATTTATCGAGATTGAACCTTTGCGGGTCCCATACATAGGCAAATCTGCCGGAGCAGCCACAAGACGGGGAGAAAACATGTCTGATTGGGGTTTTGAACCACATGCTTCTACAATTTTGATAAGAGATATTCTCCACTTTTGTTTCTTAGAGAAACAGGACTGTAGGTTTGGTGTTTCAACATAAGCTTCTTCTTATGCAGCGAGGAACAGCCGCGTACATTTCAGTAAATAATGGTCATAGTAAGTGATGGGATAAGGAGGGTTGGAGGTGGGATAGTGCGTGGGTGGCAACCGATATCCATCGATCAATCGAGACTGCAAATGACGTTCAAAAGACTCGACTTCAAGACTTGATAAGTAAGGTCGAGGGATTTACAAATATGGAGAGTTTGATGAGCTTCACTGAGGGAACATTGTTCATTCCTGGTTTGAGAAGTAGAGAAGGTCAATTTTTCATGCACCTTGCCATGCAAATGTTTTGTTGAGATGACATTTGACTTTAGTATCTTGAGGAATTCAATAGAGTATGGTCCATGGTCTTTTCCTCTTATCTTGGTACGAGGAACAATTCCCATTGAGGAAGTTGATTGGCCAGGTTTTGAGAGGCAGGAAGTGGTTATGATTTGGTAGAAAGTGGGTAATGATGGACTTGGGAGAGAGAGAGAATGGATGTTGTGGGGACATGTGTAGTTGCGTCTGGGGGACTAGGTTCAGTTAATTGCTCATCAATGCAATTTCTCTCTCCTTCTTGTTGTGCATCAACCAAGACATGTGAATGTTCGGCTTCGATCAAGTTAATCGAGTTGACCAAATCTAACGTAGCCTCTGCTTCATGTCCCTTATCTGATTCCGACGAGGCAAATCCTTTGCCAGAGTCCGGTGAGCATACAACCTCAGGACTTTCCGAGTCTGACTCCGATAAAGAAAAATCATAAGATACATGAACCACGGGCAAAGAGTTTTACCTTCGTTCACTCAGAAAGACTACTCAAACTTTACTTCAATGATCTTGTTGATTGCATTGGTCTCGAAGGTGTGCGCAAGAAAGTAGCTATTTTTGGGGGAGAAGTCATGCTCCGTTTGAGGATGGACCATGACCAACGAGCCAAACATCTTGCTAATGTTTGAAAAAGTTCCATAAAACCATAAAACAAGGAGGAAGACTCTTTGCTTCAATCCAATTAAATCTCTCGTCGCGATGAAGAAACCGATGGTCTTTAATATAATAAAATAACCATTTTTTGAGCCATTACCAGGAGGATGAACTCATTTCCTTCATAATATCCTCGTCTACAAAGGAGATCAAAAACACCTTGTCTCTGATAAAGTGCGCTGAAACATCGTAAACGCCATCCGAGATGAACTGTTGTCCGAGGTAGTCTGGTTCAAGATTATATTTGGCAATGGAAATGATACTCCAATGGAATTTGTTGGTTAGAGTAGCTGAGGGCATGCCCATGCATCTATTTCCCACTGGGTATGACCTCGTCAGAGTTGTTTTGACATGATTTTTCATCGGTGGACACTGGTTTGTTGGTTTGTTCCTATCCAGTTCTGCGAATGATCGTAGAGGTCGCTTGGCAAAAGATACCATCAGTCTCTATCCTTGAAGTCTTGTGTCGTCTAGTGCCGAGATCACTTTGGCTGTAGCTTCACTGTTACGGAGCTGGGCGAAGCCAAATCTCTTCCCTTTAGAGTTGAGCTGGTAGGGCACAAAAGCATCCACAAAGTCTCCATGAGGGCTTACAATCTTCCGAAGTCCAATATTATTGCACTTGGCTGGTAGGTTGCATAGGCAAAGAGTAGTTCCCGCTTTACAAGAACATCAGGTTTAAGCCTACCTTCCTTTTCCGATGTGGGTGTATGGATTCACTAGAGTGTACGCCTCCCGTTGCTGAGGGTCAATCGTTCATCTATGCAAGGTTGAGGATGAGGGCTCCGAGAGGTTCAGATGTGGATGTGTGGGGTGGAAGAGGGTGGGTTGTTCGGGGAGGTGGTAATAGGGTTGGCCGGGGAGAAGTTGTATTAGAAAGTGGCGGTGGGGTTGGCTTGGGAGGGGGAGTGAGAGAGGGAGGCATGGCTGCTTTACTCAATGTTAAAAGACGGAATGAGTGAATTGTTCATATGTATTTTAGAAAGGTAAAAAATAAGTGGAGGGAACCATATTAGTTTTTAGGGCACTTTCTAGGGTAGTTACTCTTATTTTAAGGTAGTGTCCTACAAATTATTAGTTTCGTTACATAGTAGGAAACTTGAATAATTTTACTATGAGATTAGGATCTTTATTTTAAGGTGGAGATTTATAGTTGAAAGTCTCTAAAATTAGTTAAAATTGATATGATTAATTTAGTTGTGTTTATATGAGATAAGTGTTAAATTTGGAAATCCTACATTGGCATTAATAAGGTAGTAATGTTTACATAATGGGCCAAACACATTATGTAATACTATTAAACAAGTATTAGAGTGGCATAATGGGTCAAGCCCACACGCTCGCCTTGCTTCGGCACGGCACGGCCGGGCATGGGCTTTTTGGCGAATGTCTCAGGTTAAGGGTTTATATCTTTTTGGGTCAAAAATCAATAGGCTTCTGAAATTAAAGTGTGTTGTTTTTCTCATTTAAATGTCCATATTAATTCATGTTTTAAGTTTGATGTTACATACTTTGTCTTAGGGGTGGGCAATTAAACCGTAAAATTCATCCAACCGCCTAAACCGATCCTAAACCGTCTAATTTGGACCGCCCCAAACCGGACCGTCAAACCGCAACCAAAACTAGTTGGGCACCGCTACTTAAGTGGGTGGTTCATGGATTGGAGATACCCAAACCGCGAGTGACCCGCCCCAACCGCCCTAAGAATAATTTAGTTTTTTTTGCTAGGTTATACACACACACACACACACACACACACACATACCCTAAACTGAAAAATCCTAGTCAGTTCTTCCTCTCTTCAGATTTCGCCTTTGCCTCTGTTCCCAACTCTTACATTCACATTGAATACCGTAGTTATCAACAAATACTCCATCTATCTCTTCGATTCCCGTTTTCGTTGAATAATCTCTTCGTTTTGGTTAATTCACTTGATTTATCTCTGATATTAGTTACCAACTTGCTATGTTCTTGGCAATGTGAGTTGATCAATTCTTAATGGTTTTTTCATCTATCTGACTAATTTTGGACATCTCTAAATCTCCTTTTCTATAATAAAGATAAATTTATAGTGAGTTTGTTGTCTTCTTAATTTTTTCTACATATGTGTTTTATTGTAAATGGTTGGTTGTGCCAACCGCGGTTTGACCCACAAACCGCCAATTTTTTGAACTGCCAAATTTTATCAATGCATGGTTGGTTTAGGTTTGGAAAATCCCAAACCGCATATATGTGGGGCGGTCTTGGGTCTTGTCCAACGGGGCGGTTCCCCAACCGCGCCCACCCCTACTTTGTCTTGCAGCCTCTATAAAATACAGTCCCCTCTTCTTGTTCTCTTACCTGAAAATTACCAGAATCATACTACAGTAACGTGTGAGTTCTATATACACTTGGGTAGAGAACTGTTAATCTGTTGTGTGCAAATTCGTTGGAGGTGTGTTGTAGACAACGGTCACTGGAAGCTCGTAATAAAAGTGCGTTGTGACGAGACTGATTATTCTGACGAGTAGATTGTCAGAACCTGTGCATGTGACAACAAAATGTCCCCAAAATTGTTCTTCTATATCTGTGTCGGAATATATTATAATATAATATTTAAGTATTGTATTCTTTTATAAATACCTACTAAAGTTATTAAGTTTGATTTGATTATAATCCACACATTTAATATATTAAAATTCCAAACCTAAAGCTAATGACATAAATTCATTGTCGGATATCCCTAATAATGCATCATACAATTATTTTATTAACTGCATGTATATATAGTTGTCATATTTTATCAGTAGAATGCTGCAAGCAAGGCAATCCATGCATTTAATTAAAAATAAATAACTGTTTTACTCAATGTTAATAAATTAAATATATTTTCAGAATTCTAACCAAGCAAGTAGCAACCAACCGAACGGAACAGAGCCTTTTTCTTTTATGTTGAAGAAGACTTAGTTGCGGGTTTCTTTTTCCTTTATTCAGTCGATATTCTTGGTCGTTCACAAACGCTAAATTATCTCAAATTCTGTCTCTCTGTCTTTTTTTATATAATTTTAATTCTAAAAACCATATATTTATGTTCGATTGAAATCCATCAGCTTATTCAAGCCATTCGACTCTTGAATGGTGGTGGCATCTTCTCCTTTCATGCACTTTCTCTCTCTTTTCTCCAGGAATCGGAGGACTCTTGCGCGTTCCAATCACGCGCCGTCCTCCTCCTTCGGTTCCTTCAAACGAGCCTGGTACTACCGCTGCCTCGGCCTCGACCCCCAATAATCCCCCCTACCTTTTTTCCCTTTCTGGGTCTCTCAGATTCACACGATCATCCCATAAAGGAGACTCCTTTTCATTTCGATTGTATATAAATTAATACTGGGTATTTCTGAATTGTAATCATGTCGAAGAATGTGTCCGAGAAAATGACGCCTCAAAAGCAGCAGCAGCAGCAGAAGAAGAAAGGTAGCGATAATCAGAATACCAAAACCAATAAGTTCTTGATCACTGTCAATGTTCTCGGGAGCGCAGGACCTTTGAGGTTCCTGGTCAGTGAAGGTGATCTCGTTTCTGGGGTCATCGACACTGCCCTCAAATCCTATGCTCGTGAGGGTCGCCTTCCTGTTCTTGGCACTGAACCCAACAATTGCCTGCTTTACTATGCAAATGCTGGATCAGATGGTACCCATTTCTCACTTTTTCATTTCCCTTTGTTTCTGATCAATGCTATGATCTTCTGTGCTTGTTATCTTCATACATCAATCCAATTCTGATAATGCTCTTCTGTTGGGCATTGATGCCTAATTGTATCTACATTTAATTTGGTCCTTTGTTATGAATTTGATTGCTATAAGTTTGATTGTGCCAATGCTGAATCCGATGTTAACTTTGAGTTAATTGCGGTTGGTGCAACTTCATCCTTTCACCTTTTGGGGTTCGTAATCCATGTGATGGGATGATTTTTAATTTTTGTGCACTTGTATTGGTTTTCCTGTTCTTCATTGTTCTGAATTTTGTTTTGGATGCGTTTTGTTGTAGCCTTGAATCCGTGTGAACCGATAGGTTGTGGTGGGGGAAGGAACTTTATGCTGTGCAAGAAGCAGATGCAGCCTAATACTACAAAAGATGATTCTCAAATGACTGCTCACAAGGGAAGTGGTTGGAGGGCATGGATCAACAAGTCCTTCGCTTTCAAGATATCTTCTCATTGAGATACATATGATGTATGTGTTAGGAAGAGGTCTCTACCTAGTTAAGAGGTCAGTTTTGGTGCTGATTTCGTGTTCTTGCTGCTCACACTACGCGTATTTTACTACTATTGCCATCATAATATCAAGTGTCGATGCTTATAACATATATACTATTAGACATGTAAAGTGCAATTGCAAATGTTGCCCGTCAAATATTCAATAAAACGCCTTGGTACTTTGGATTGTACTACAAGTCATCATCTTGATTGGTACTTGTGCTCTGGCCTTTCCAAAATTCTTTTCTCACTATTGGTTTTGTGCTTGATGGACCTCTACTACATTTTTAGGGGGGGAACACATGTGAGTGTGACCAAGAATAAATGGAGGTGGGGATGGTGTGTACTTAGAACTTTAAACGTATGGTTGGCATATTCGAATGGGATTGTTACTTGGGGAATAAGAATATGACTATTGGAATGGTAGGTGTACGCTCATAGGTCCTTCAATTGTCTATAAGAATTGCACAATATATCACCTGAGACATGAAATTCGATTTAGGATTTATTCCAAAAGGATGGCGAGCGAGTGAGATAATTTGGTTTTATTCGCTCGTTGGTACATGAGGTTTGTGTTGCTTGTTAGATGTGTCATGCATTTCTAGCCTTACATGTAGGACAGTATAGAAATACAAGTATATTGCATGTTATGTTATGTTATGTTGGTGGACTAGGATGATTAATGCATAAGCATAATATACTGCATGTCTATTTTTGAGTCCCTATGTATGATCATTTTCTGAAAATATTCTGATGAGAATGTTTATGGTTTGGGGCAAGCAAAGCTCAAGGCCCAATCCAACCAAAGCATAAATGGGCCCATCCACTTCATCTTCCTATTTAATTTGCATCAACAATTCATACATATATTTATATATGCATCATTTTCAGGTTTACTTGAGGGTCCATTCTTAAAAGAAGTAAAGTAGTGTTGTGAAATTGAAACTACCATTTATGAATTGTCATCTTGAACTGCACAAACCATATTTGACTTTTACAAAGATTTATAATACTAATACTTATCAGAATAGCTGCAAATGGAAAATACTAGTAATTTGTAACTTGAATCAGCAGAATGGAACTCTGTGAGTGCGATTGCTGCAACAATTGGAATTAGGGATTGATTTCCCAACTTAATTATATTCATAGCTATATATATATATATGTTGAAATTTTGAGAGAGATTTATTGGATTCAGACTTCAAATATATACACACAACACCCAGCACAAAGAGCTAGCTACATCAGGAAAAATTATATACACGACTAAATCTCAATCATTCTAATAGATAGATATATATAGAATTAAATGAAGTATAGTATGTGATTCACCAATCATAAAAGAAAATGGTAGTTAGTGATTATGTTGACTACGCAACCAATCATTTGTGTCTTAATTATAATATTTGCTTGCATACGTAGTTTATATGCGCCTCTATCTGGTCTACCTGATGCTGGATTTGTGGTAATGATCGAAAATGTTTGTATTTTTATTTTTTTTTGTTACAAATTAATTAAATTAAAAAAATAAAGAAATAAAAGTGTTCTTTAAATGCCATGCCATGATAGCAGTCTTTCCAATAGTAGAGGAATGAGGAGCCTTTCTCCTTCTCTCATACTACTATTAATTAATTAATTAATTATAATGACAAACCCACCATTACCATACAAAAATCCATATGTATATATGTTTAAGTCGGTGAGGTTGTATTAGGACTTGCCACCTCATCAACCTTAACTATTTGGAGCATTTTCATGAAGTGCCCTTTCATTTTTATACGGTTATAAAAAAATCATCTATTAGCTAATAATAATTACTATTAGCATTCACTATGACAATCATATTATACCTTTAGAAGTGTATTACCCAAACCAGTCTTTATATATGAGTTTCATTCTCAAAGATTTTTCTAATCTTTCGATGTGAGACTTTTATAAAACCTTTAACCTTTATATACTATATATT
>JAYMTK010002814.1:0-13189 GCA_036897405.1 Pelargonium myrrhifolium | reverse complement strand
TGAAGGCCCAATAATAGTTTTATACTCTAACACGCCCCCTCACGTGCAAGCCCATTTTCGCTTTGCACATGGCCTATGCATAGGTCCACTCCTTGCCTTGTGCTGGAATTTAGTATGGGTGGCGGTTGGATTCGAAATCGGGACCATTTAGTCATCAATGCTCTGATACCATGTAAAGAACCATCTCAACTAAAAGTTTAAACTGATAGTTGAAGGTCCATTAATAGTTTTATACTTTAACCATTTCATTTGGCTCATTTCATCTTTTTTCATTGTAATGCAATTCGTTTGGCTTTTGCTAATTCCTGAACAGGTTTCTGATGTTTCTAAACGGCAAAATGTGGAAAGTCCAGCTAGAGCTGCACCAGAGGAAACCTCCCATATGCTTGAGAATCAAATTGTTCAGATGCTGGGGCAAATAAGGCACGGTTCATGCCGTTCTCGAGCGATATTATTTAAAGTTTTAGCAGACACTGTAGGTCTTGAAAGCAGGCTCATGGTGGTAAGCTCTGCTTCCGTTTGGCAGGATAAATGTTGAACACTAATACTAATGTCATCATTATGATAGCTAGAATAGCTATTTTCTTATCATTGTTTTTTGTTATTCCAACTAGTTTATATAATTATATGCGGGTTACAATGATGAAGTGATAATTATTGCAAGTATTTGTGCTTGTTTCATCGTTATATATTTATTTGTGAGGCCCTTCTTTTTCCCTTCATATCCTCACCAGGGTTTACCGAATGATGGGACTTTGGAGTGTATAGACCCACATAAGCATATGTCTGTGATAGTTGTGTTGAACTCAATGGAGCTACTTGTTGATCTTATGCGGTTTCCCGGTCAGCTGATACCTCTTTCAACCAGAGCAATGTTTATGTCCCATGTATATGCAGCTGGGGAGAGTGACTCTGCAGAAAATGACTCCTGTGATTCACCTCTAGAACCAAACAGTCCACTGTATAGATATTCAGACAGATTGGATCCTGACAGGTAGCTTATTCCAATTGTTCTTTCAATTTCCTTGTTGAGTATTACATGTATATTTTAACATTAACTTAGTGGTTGTTTGATAAAGCTATTCAAATTTAGATATATCTTCGAAGTAACTTTTAGAAGCAATATATATTTCTTACATAAGTTTGTAGAAGCAAGTAAAATTGCCTGTGATGAAAAGCGAACAGCAAACAATTTGTATGTGATAAAATGACTAAAAAGGACATACATAAAACAAGTATATTCATTTACACTTGAAATAGTGGGGATAAATTTGGAAAGAGAATATATTCTCCCTACTTCTTGTTTTAGGGTCTAGAGAAGTTAGAAATTCTTACTTCTTAAAAGGTTCCTCATCATTTCAAAAGTCACTCAAAAGCAAGTTAAAAGCGAACAATAAGTATGCTTTTTCTACTCACCATTTGCTTATGTGGTACATTTCCATTTGGTGTAACTTTCTTTTACTTGTGAGAAGTATTACCAAATAAGGCCTTTATGTAGTTCTTTGCTGCATAAAGTTTGTCAGATAGTTATTGTTTTTGTTTCCCTGTGCCACAGTGCTGAAAAGGATGAAAACCTTCAGCTCCATAAGAGTTTAGAAGGGACTTCAAATGTTTTGGGTCCTGCATTGCGAAATATAATGTTGCAACCTACCACATCTCTTGAAAGGAAATTGAGGTACTGGTTACTTTGAGATACCTTTTGTTGCGTTTCAAGACAGACAAGTTTCAAGTTTTTCAACAGAGATACACTACTACTATAAAATCTATACAAGTTTCTGTTTGTGTGTGGAGAAGTTGTAGATAGTGACCTAATCTTGAATTGGTAACAATGTGGATATTTCTTAAGAATATGTTTACATTAGAGGTAAATATGATTTAATTCAATAGAATAGTCTGAAGGAATGTTAGACAATAGACATAATGCTTGAATGGTCTGACAAGCCAAACTTTTAATAGAAGAGTTGTACAACTAATAGCCTTTTTTTTATGGCTTCACTATTCAATTTCTTATATTTGGCTTGGTCATATAATCTGTTTGGTTGAATGAAAGCCTCCAAACAAATGCATATTATAGATTTTTGTCAACGTAGTCTATTTATTTTGCTTTCAGTTCATCGCATAGTGAACCAAACATTGCAACTACATTTTGGAGGCGTAGCCAGAGAAAGGTCATTGCCGAGCAGCAGACTGCTAGTTCAAGGTTTTTCTCAATCCCTATATTTTATGCGTTAGTATGTAATGTACAAAGTTAAAAGTTTCTTCTTGTTCATGACAAAACACTGCTATATTTCAGGCGCACCCCACTTTTCAGTTCTTGGTGTCTTCTAATCTTAGGAGCCATATTCATCTTAACGTAATTGCATGTTCTATGCTTAGGAGTCTCAACCGAGTAGCTCTTTTGCAATGTCATAAATTGCTACCAATATCATAGGTTCACACCTCACACATTACTACTGTAATTATTGATTTACTTTTACATGTTCACATAGTCTGACAATTATTTTTGCACATTGATGCTACCCTAGATCTTTCTGAGCCACAAGCACTTTACAACATTTTTCATGTCTTTCACGGCTCATCTCAGAACTGTTGAATTGTTCTCTCAACATTTTTTGTTACATTTTTAATTTTGCATTGTGAAGTTTTTTCCATCCATATTTTGCTATTTACCCTTTGTGATCTTCATCTGACTGAACTATTGTTTTCCTGCACATCCTTCCCTGGTTGGAAGTCTTATCTCTATTATGGATTTTCATATGACTGGGTAATCATAGCTTGTGAAGTTAGAAATAGTCAGAAATTATGGTAAGCTTGTGAAAATTGCATACTTTGATTGTATGAAAATTTTATATTGTCCTTGATGTTATTAAGGATCATAACATTATAATGTTCTGTTAGTTTGGCAAAATTTTGATTTTATTTTTCCCGATTGTTGGCATGAAAAGTGGTATGGGGTAAATACACCAGTTTTGTCCTTTTATGCCTTTAAAGTTGCTAGCCTCAGTCATGACTTTTTACCCACTGTTAACAATATCTGACATGGGTCCAGATCATGCCTTTTTCATTATTTGAACTTGTTGATATTCTACATGTGTAATCTTAGTTATTGTGTTTGACTTTCAGTCCTGAGCATCCTTCATTTCAAGCACGTCGACGGTCCATGCTTGGTGGGGATCAGAAATCACTAAGAGATTATCCAGATGACATGGCTACATCAAGGTCTGAGCTCGGTCAAATCCATTATTTTAAAGTTTAAACTATTTAAGATACACAAACAGTTGGAAAAATAGGAGAGAAAAGTGTTAGTATAATGGTGGAAGTCAAACCCTACTTACAAGGTTGACTATTTAGTTGTGGAATCTCAAGCCATTATGTCTAGCCCATTATCAAATTTAACATGGTATCAGAGTTGGTATAGATCCAGGCCTGAGCCCGTTTATGTTACCTCCCCTTGTGGTCTCCGGCCCGCTTGTAGATGAACATGTCTGTAGCGGTCCACGTGTGAAAGAAAAATACCTACACTGGCTACACGTGAGGAGTGCTGATTCAGTGATTTGTAAGTCCCCTGATTGTGCTTGTGTCGAGCCTACCGATAAAAGAAAATGTGAGGCTCACATGTGAGGTGGAGTGTTGAAGTGGGTGAAATAAGGTGTTCCCACATTGGAATAGGAGAGAAAAGTGCTACGTATAATGGTGGAAGTCAAACCCTGCTAACAAGTTCCACCTTTTAGTAGTGGAAGCCCAAACTATTATGCGTAATCCATTGTCAAATTTAACAATATGCATTGGTATATGAATGTTTTTATAACACAACACTAATGTGATATAATATGTTAGTGATTTTATGTTTGAACTATTTATTTTATTATTCAGATAGTTATTTATATTTGGTTATTATGATTAATGCCAATTGTTTGCCATTCAATTTATTTTAATTGTTGATTTGATGCTATAATTTATAGATAAGAAATATGAATCAACAATATATTATATAATTGTGGGAAACATATTGTATAATTGATAATATGATATCTAAATGGGGATATCGTGGGGAATAGGACCTTGACGGTTGGGATTAGTAAACCCTCCCTGATTTTGCCTTGTTGCCATTCCTAGATAGAATGGAGTGGAAGAGAAGACAAGCAGAGGATCCCAAAGAGTTCTGTTTGGAGGTTTCATGTGGCTTACCCCAACATTGTTTGGGAAACGACTTGGTTGTTGTTGCATTTGATTTATTGATTGATATTTTTTTTTGTGGCCCTCAATATACCAATTAGATGTTTAGGATTTATATAAAACATTTTACTTCAATATTCACAGTTTGAAAACTTTACCGTTCTGCACTCATGGTCATGATTTTGTTCAATTTCAAATGCATCTATAGATCAGATGGTGCATCATCAACGCCAGAAACTCATATATTAAGAAGAAGAAGAAGCATTAGTATCACTCCAGAGATTGGTGATGACATCGTAAGGTTGATCGTTTGTTCATTATCTTTTGAAGCTTTGCTGAATTCTAAAAGATAATGATGTTATTCTGTGTTTGTTGTTTCCTTACAATTGCATTCTTTTGTTAATTATTTTTACACTTCATAAGTTGAGTTTTTCTTTTTATCCGCTTCCATTTTCTCGTTGATAGATTGATTCTGCTCACAAGTTATCATGATAACATCGTCTAACTTTTGTAAAAATGGTGATGTAAGGTATCATATATTTTTTTTCAACTATGTTTTAAGACTAGCAGAAATTTCTGGCATCGACTCTAAATTTGTTAGCTATTGTTGTTGATTTGAAACTTCAAAGTTGTTAGTGTCATGCACTATGCCTAAATAAAAATACAAATTTCTATTGCAAGGGAAAGCACATTGTTCGAAGTAGATCCTGTACTCACTATACCAGGGGACTTAAGGTGTAGTGATGCTTGGATTCTCACTCTCATCATCAATAGACTACAGAAAGGGAACTAATTCTCTTGTGCATCATCAGTTAGTTAGAACTTAGAACTATCTGCAAGCATTTCTGTTCTTTCTTGATGCTGAATAGATCTTTTGTCGACAACTCGTCAAATTATTACATGCAGTGGTTTGTTTTTCCTTGGTACTTGTACACTCGTAGACTATAGTATTTAGCATCAATTTAAACAAAAAAAGATGGAATAATATAAAACTGAAGTATTCTAAGATTTGTGCTAAGGGCTTTTTTGGCAGTATATGAGTTGCTATCAGTTGGTAGTTATATGTTCCATGTGAGTATCATGTACTGAACAAAACCTGTTAATTGTCTGGACGATGGTTTGACGAAGTAAAATAGATTGACCTGTCCTGCTTTAAAACTACATCATATTTATGGTTTAAACTTTAGGTTGGTTAATTGTGTCAAGTTTGGCTAATATCTCTGTTGTCCCGGTCATTTGCAGCTTCAAGTATATCTGAAACAACTTTTTGATGTGAACAACTTTGCTTAAATTTATAAGATTATGTTTCATTGGCTTAACTTTTGTCTGAGATTAATTTGTTGTGCCTAACTGTTCTAGGGCTGTGCGGGCAATGAATGAAACACTAAAGCAACATCGTCTGTTGAAGGAGCAGGGGAATGACATGTCATTTTCAGATAACAAAAATGTACGCTTCCCTTGGTAACACGATTTTTTTTTTTTTTTTTGTTCTTTTCGCCTTTCTTTGGAATTGAATTAAGTTTTAATCTGGAAATGAATTAAATATGATTCCTGTTATAGCTCATGATGTTAACAAATATAATATTTCCTTGAGGTAATTTGGTCCTTCAGTTGATGAGTCTATTTCCATGTATACTTGGCATGTTTCCTAATGGTTTGACGAAATTCAAGTCGGCTTTCTATATATCAGCTGAATAACTTTCTATGATCCGGGAAATAAATTTTTTAAGCATTTGGTTTCAGATATTCATTTTGGATGAACAAAATTGATTGCTGAGACATAGGACCTAGAAATGTTATTGGTTTGCATTGTAAATGCCTAAATGGTCATACTAGATGTATCTATGAGACAAATATATGCAAATTTGTCTTTTTAAGTGTGATTCTCCTGTATAATTCCAAACATGAATTAATTCTATCAGTACTTGGTGATATGCCCATTGAATGTAAAATTGCTTTTTTCAATAAGGATTTAAGTTACCAAGTCATTTGAATATTTATAGCCATATCTTTCTGTTTTAAGATTACTGTAAATTATTTTAGGAAACAAATTGTGATCCCCATGGGCGTGATGAAATATCTGGTGGAAGGTCCGTGTTATTTAATCAGCAAAGGGAGCAAATAAGTTCTCATAAGGCTATATCGTTACCCACGTCTCCTCATGAATATAGGAATCATAGCTCAGAGAGAAGTGCAACTTCAAATTTTGCACCCCATGAAGAATCGGTCTCAACATGGAATAAAGTTCTTGAATCTCTCACTTTTAATGACAAACCACTATTACCTTATCAAGAGTGGCATATTGATTACTCAGAATTAACAGTTGGAACTCGGGTTGGGATTGGTAAGCATGCATTTCTAATCTCTTATGCTGTATCATATGGTTGGCTTCAGAAGTTCCTTTATGTGTTGTGTTTCACTGCCACATTTGGGCAACATTTTAGCTTTTTTTCCTTTTTTTTTTCTTTTTCTTTTTGTGAAGAGGGTTTGGTTTACTATTCATTAACAAATCTTTTGGAGTTGAGATACAAAGGTGTCTCAGTACACAAGTACGAGAGCTTTTTAGTCTCACATACCAATGGATTCCACTTGGAAAGGGCTTTGGTTCAACAAAGCATGAAAAAGCACCTAATTTTCGATTTTGAAAATACAATTAGCTAGTATGACTTTTTATGTTCCATTTTTCTGGGAAATTCACATTTGAGTTGACTGTTATTGTATATCCAAGGGTTCTTTGGAGAAGTTTTTCGCGGCACATGGAATGGGACTGATGTTGCAATTAAAGTTTTTCTAGAACAAGATCTGACTGCTGAGAATATGGAGGACTTTTACAATGAGATATCTATTCTTAGGTATCTTTCTGTTGATTAATTAGCTAGCCATATTTATTTACCATTTTTTTTGGTGAAAGTATTTATTTATCTTTTAAACGTATTTTTGGGGCAAAAATTATTATTGACATTGATCTTTTTGTTTGCGTGCCTGTCTGTTTCCCAAGCCGCTTGCGACATCCAAATGGTACTTCTACACCTCTTCTTACATTTTGATTTACTGATATTGTATAACCCGGTATTCTTAAGGTGATGGTAAAGTTAAGAATTCTAATTTCCTCAAGTTTCTGATTCAATTAAATGGTCTGCTTGCAGTCATTTTATTTCTAGGGGCTTGCACAAGGCCTCCTCGGTTGTCAATGGTTACTGAATATATGGAGATGGGATCATTATATTACCTGGTTCATTTAAGTGGTCAGAAGAAAAAGCTTAGCTGGCGGAGGAGACTAAAAATGTTGCGTGATATATGCAGGTATTTTCAATTCCATCGCTTTTAAAAATGTGAATGCTGCAATATGGCCTTGATTGTGCCTCTTTCCTGTCCCGCCCACGTTATTTGTTTTTCTCAACCAAATAACCAGTCTCAAGTTTTTTTTTTTCTTTTTCAAATGACATTTAGCATATCATTTGACAGATGCACATCTAATGGATAAGGCATCAACTTTTATTCATGAAATGTTTTGTTTCATGAGTAAAGCATTCACAATGGTGCGTAATAAGAGTATTATATCATCAAAAGTATTGCAAGTGTCGGGATATATTTGTTTCATATATGCATTATGATGCTAAATTTATGAGAATGCTATAAACATCTCTGCCTTGCTTTCGTAAAACTAAGTGAAGACATGAGCTGTTTCTTGTTTTCAAAATCTAAATATCAGCCAAAGATTGGATTATGCTATGAGTTTGATTTCACAAATTTGCTGTTTCTCTTTCACCATGTAATAAGAGAATGAACTGTGCACTGACTGGAGTTCTCTGCTGGCATTTATTAGGGGGTTGATGTGCTTACACCGGATGAAGATCATTCATCGCGACCTAAAAAGTGCAAATTGCCTCGTGAATAAGCATTGGACAGTCAAGATTTGTGATTTTGGTCTCTCAAGAATAGTGACTGAGAATCCCGTGACGGACAATTCATCTGCAGGAACTCCAGAATGGATGGCCCCCGAGCTAATTCGCAGTGAGCCCTTCACAGAAAAATGTGATATCTTTAGCTTTGGAGTGATAATGTGGGAGCTTGGCACTCTCAGCAGACCATGGGAAGGTGTACCACCAGAGAGGGTATGTGGACAACTTAATTCACAAAATGCGAATCTTAGCCTATGCTTAAAGATTGTAAAGATTTTAGTTGGAAGACGTTATATTCAGCTAAATGTTCAAACAGAAAGTGCTTGTTTTCTGGTTTTTACAGGTAGTTTATGCAGTCGCTAATGAAGGATCTAGGTTAGAGATACCAGACGGACCATTGGGCAAGCTAATCTCAGGTCTCTCCTGTTGCTTAATTGAACTAGATAGATGGAAATTGACGCAAACTTATCTATTTCTCGATGATGTTTTCATAGAACCTCACGTGCTTGTTAAATCTGCAGATTGCTGGGCAGAACCACAGGATCGGCCAAGCTGCAACGAGATACTTACTCGATTGCTTGAATGCGAGCATACTCTATGTTGATGTAAACTGTTTTACTGTGTATATATAACATGGTAGAGGTGTTGCATTGTGCTATCTTCGGCTTTAAGTTGTAAAACTTTTCTCATTTTTCTCCAACTGTTGTAAAATCACATTTGGTACACATTTTTCAGTTACCAAAATGACCTTTTTCATTGAATGAAAAAAGACAAGTTCCAGTTTTGGTCCAACTAATGTCTCATTTCCTTTATTTTCAGAAACTGCATATATAGCTGCTTATTTCATAATGAAACAGAAGCAAGCAACAAAATTGTGAACTCAGTTATGCTAGTACCTACAACATCTTCCGGAGCTTGGATGCACTCATCATTGCTCATTGCTCACTTAATCAAGAATTGGTCGGCTGTTCAATGCATCTTCGAATCGACTGCAAGAACCAACTCTCATTTCTGTACTCATATCGTTCTCAGGTGCCGGGTAGTAATCTTCTCTCAGCTGCACGTCCCTCAGGTACGTGATCTTAAGCAAAAACATCATGAAATGTTCATGGGCCGTCCCGTGGATAAAAAGCTTCCTCAGTGTATCACATTGTGCAAGCAACCCAGCCGCCGGAAGTGAGAGAGTCCTCTGATTAACATCTCTGTCCTGCGGCGGCCAATAATCCAGTTCAGTGAGCCTCAACTGCCCAATCCCATTCAAGTAGAACCTCTCCCACAGGCTCAGATCCATCTGTCCCGACGGTGCAGTCAGTGCATAGCCAATCACATCCCGGCAATCCAGCTGCATCTTTGTTAGGCGGGGATAGCGAGCAAGAGAGCTCAACCCGAATGCTGGCTCTGCTGGTATGCGTCGTCCTCTGCAATCTCCATCAACCCTTATCCGAATCTCCTCCAAATTGGGGCAATCCTCAAGACCCGCCATGGCCAGCGGAATCAATAGCTCGCCAACACCAATCCATAGAGAAAGACACCGCAGCTTGTTCCACGTCCTGCACCAAAAACCATTCCCATTTCCATTTCCATTCCCGTTCCCATTAGTGTAAGAACCATTATCATCAGTATCATACTTCAGTTTCTTCTTCTTACTCTCATACTCTATATTCTCAAAGTTCACAAAATCAGTATTCTGGCTCTCAGCTGCCAATTCATTGAGGTTGATATCTGGAAGTGACCCACCATTCGAAACCTCCGAATCTTCTTCCACTCCATGCCACACACAGTCGATGTGGAGATGCTCAATCCTGTGAGAAACCGGCTCCAATGCTCGCAGAGACGAAGCAGCATCGAGATTCTTGCAGCAAGAAATCTTGACATCAACCAGAGTCCTACGAAGCAACGACGCCATTGTCCTCAAACCCTTCCTGGTAATCATCTTGCATCCCTCAACTTCGAACTTAGCGAGTCTGGAACAACCTCGAGCAATTGCTATCAATCCCATGTCCGTCAAGTCCGCTGAGTTCTTGATCGACAAGGCCTCGAGTCCATGGCATCGGGCAATCCCGTCCAGCTGCCATTCCACCGCCGCGCATATCCCGTGGAACTGTCCCAGCTTCACTGATTTCAGCTTCGGACATTTCAAATTCAGCTCCTCCAATGCCAATCCGCTCTCTCTGACATTTTTACAAACATCTAGAGTCAGCTCCTCCAGCAGCGGCAGAGCCGCTGCGAACTCCACAATCGTGGCTCTGCTAATCCTCGCGTCCTCGGCGGCGAAGCCTTCGTCGTCGGGATTTCCTCTAGTGCTCCACAGGGCCGACGTGTCGGCCAGGTGGAGGAGCCTCAATTTGGGGCAATTCGCGGCAATTGAGAGCAAATCTTCGTCTCCGACGAACCCTAGGTATCTCGGATCGAACGTGCAGGCGACGAGAAGCTCCTGGAGGTTAGGGCACGCGGAGGTGATGGCGCCGAGCTCCTGCGCCTTGAACCCCTCCGAAAACGACACCGTTAGCAGATCCAGCCGCGTGAGCTTGGAGGCGACCTCCGGATAAGACTCGAGCACCGGAGGCAAATCCTCGGTCCAGTAGTAGAAATTGGAGAGGTCGATGGAGGAGAGATAGCGGCAATGCTCGAAGAGAGGGATGAGGTCGGCGCCGGGAGGCACCGACGGCCGCTGGTGCCACCGGACGAGCTTGACGGCGGCGAGTCGGGGCCACTGCGGGGCGAGGACGTGGAGCGTGGACGGCGATCGGGCGTAGACGGTGAGGGAGGTGACGGAGGGGAAGGCGGCGGCGAGGCGGTGGGCGAGGAGGAGAGGATCAGAAGGCGGAGAGGAGAAGAGAGCGTGGCCCCACGGGGAGAGGAGAGAGAGGTCGAGGTCGGTGACGGAGCGGAAGCAGGTGGGGAGGAGGAAGAGGTCCCGCGCGTTTCCCCGGAGCGTGAGGGAGGTGCGCGTGGTGCGCTCGAGGAGCATGAACTTCCGGCAAGCGAGGGAGAGGGAGTTGCGGGTGCGGGTGTCGGAGATGGAGGCCAATATGTTGGAGAGAATCACGTCGGGAAGGTCGTTGATGGTGGTAATGGTGGTGGTTCTGGCCATTTCTCGGCGGAGACGGTGGTGGTGTTCAGCGGCGGCTCGATTTTATAGAGGTTAGTTAGTTGCGAGTATTTTTATTCTTGACTCTTTGTTGTTGTTGCGATTTTTTCTTTTTCCTTTGGTTTAGATTAGATTTGAGAGAGAGGACGGTGACGTGGATAGGATGGGTATTGGTGATTTTGTCGTTTCATGGAGACCCACGTGACTACGATGTAGTATTTGTCTACGAGTGGGGACGACGCGCTACGTGGCGCGTGGAAGAAGATGGTGCAGTGAAGTGTGAATGAAATGAATGGGTCTTTGAAATTGGATGGTTTTACTAGCAAAATCTATCCAAAAAATGTCACTCACGGTCACAATCTGACCTATTTACTTGCATGATTTTCGTCTTAATTTTTTTTTGGGTTAATTACCCATGACACTTATGTACTATACACGATTTGCATATGATTATCTTAACGTTCTATTTTAATTTTTAAGTACCCTGTATTATGTCAGGGGATCTCTTCGTAATAAAATATTCCGTTTTCTAATCATGTGTCATGCACATGACTTCAATTTTTTTTGAAAATGATCATTTTACCCTTCTTCAAAATTCAAGAACACTGGAAGTTTTCGGCGAGGGTTTGAATTTTTCGGCAACGTTCTGTTTTTAATTTTTTAATTATTATTATTTATATATAAAAATTATATAATAAGGGCAATTAGGTATTTGTACCACTTAACTGATTGGTTTTGGACGGAAGGTCCCCTTGCCACAATACAGGGTAGTCAAAAGTTAAAATAGAATCTTAAGATAGTCATATGCAAATCGTGTATAATACAAGGATGTCATGTGTAATTAACCCCATAGATTCTGCTATCTTGATAAAGTAGTAGAAACATTCCTCGTGCAATTTTGGTTGGTGATTTGAGTTATTTGTTATCTTGTCTTTAGTTTATTTTTTCCATGGTTGTGCTAATGTTAAGTTTGGGAGAATTGAATAGGCCAAAATTTTAATAAAATTTAAATATAAAATAATTCTATCCTTCAAAATATGATGGGACATTTTATTATATATCAAAGTTTAGTATTGTCATCTACCTCGTAAAATATTAATTTTTCGCATATTCTAATTTTATATATTTGATGTGCAAAACACATACCGTGCAATGTAATTAATCTTGATTAATTTAATATTTTATTCTTATTATTATTTTAGGTCACTAATAATATGATGACTTGTTAATATATTTTTATATTATTAATTAATCTAATACTTTATGCTTGTTATTTTTAACGTCGCCACTAATATAATGAAATATTAACACTTTATTATATTGCTAATGACATGATTCAGACTAAATGAATGTTATTACCATATTAAAGGGTTAAATGGTTCAAGACCTGCCGAACTTACTAGAATGTTAGAGTTAGCTCCAGATTAAATTTTTCATTAATTTTAGTTCTTGAACTGTCACTTTTTTAAATTCTCCAAAACCGGATGATACGGTAACAAGTTTTCACGTCAACACAAAAGCCACGTTTGCGTGACACGTCACCACCATATGGCACGTCATTGACTCCAAACTAAACAAAAAATATGTATATTAAAAAAATACAAAAGCTCACACAAAAACTGACATCTTTCTAAGGCTATGTTTGGTACTCATGAAAGGAATGTAATGGAATAACTATTTTAGGCTGAATGCTTTTCCAGCCTGAATAGTCATTCCAAGATGCATGCTTGGTACAAATTTAGAAAAAAATTAATATTCTAGCCATAATACTTATTCCAATGTTTGCTATAATTGTTTTATATATCACAACGAAATATATATTTATCAATTTTACCAAAATACCCATAAACATTAGCATTCCTCAAAATTAAATTTCACAACAAATGATTCTAATAATTTTATGAAACACATAATAAATAAATAATGTTTGCATATCAATATCGATAATAAATAAATAAATAATGATTCTAATAATTTTATGAAACACATAATAAATAAATAATGTTTGCTAATTGTTTCG
>JAYMTK010002813.1:0-13190 GCA_036897405.1 Pelargonium myrrhifolium | reverse complement strand
TGCGCCCTCCAAAGTGAGCCGGAGATGGAAAATCCTCTCCTCCTCCTTCTCTTCCTCTTCTTCCGATCACTCCAAATCCGAGTCCAAGCCGCCACCGCCATTGGAGTTCATCTGCTCAATTTCTGGGTCTCTAATGGCTGACCCTGTCATCGTCTCCTCTGGCCACACCTTCGAGCGAGCCTGCGTAGAATCCTGCAAAGCTCTCCGCTTTAAGCCCACTCTCCCGGACACGTCTACTCCAGATTTCACCACTGTAATTCCCAATCTCGCCCTCAAATCCGCCATTCTCAGCTGGTGCGAGAAATGGTCCGAGCCACCTCCGAAGCCTCTCGACTCTGCCTCCGCCGAACAGCTCGTTCGTAAATTAATGGCGTCACAAAACGCACTGGTGGTGTTGGAGAACGAGCTTTACGAAGGGGTCAGAGAGAGTCCTCCGGTGAAGGTCAGTTACGCCGCGTCGGATTTGACTCGCCGGCGCTCGACTCAGTTCTACTCGAGCTCCGACGAGTCGTCGTCGCTCGACATGATTCCGGCCGTGCAACTCGCGACCTGCCCGAGTTGCCGATCCTTCACTTCCACCTCCACCACCACCTCCTCGTCGGAGTCCGAGATCGAAATCGCTAACATTGCAACCGATTGCCCGGAGAAGGAGATCGTCGTGAAGCTGAAGAGCCAGCTGGTGTCCGACGTCGAAGACGGCGTCGTTTGGCTAAGAAAAATCACGCGGGAGAGGGAGGAGACCCGGGCCCACCTCTGCACTACCCGAATACTCTCAGCCCTCCGATCTCTCATCGTCTCCAGATACAACAATATTCAGGTGAACTCGGTCGCAGCATTGGTCAACCTCTCACTAGAAAAAGTCAACAAAGTGAAGATCGTACGGTCAGGACTCGTCCTCCCATTGATCGACGTTTTAAAAGGTGGATTCCCGGAGTCGCAGGAACACGCCGCCGGAGCAATCTTCAGCCTCGCTCTCGACGACCAGAACAAGATCGCGATCGGCGTATTGGGCGCGTTGCCGCCGCTGATACACTTGCTCCGGTCCGAGACCGAGCGGACTCGGCACGACTCGGCTCTCGCTCTGTATCACTTGTCGCTGGCCCAGAGCAATGTGACCAGGTTGGTCAAATTGGGATCCGTCAACGTGTTCGTGGGTATGGTGAAGTCGGGTCATATGATGGGTCGGGTATTACTGATATTATGCAACATGGCCTCGTGCGCGGACGGGCGGGCCGCGATGTTGGATGCGGGCGCGGTGGATTGTTTGGTGGGCATTTTGAGAAGCGGCGAGTTGGACTCGGAGGCGAGTCGGGATAATTGCGTGGCGGCGCTGTATGGGCTGAGTCACGGCGGTTTGAGGTTTAAGGGGTTGGCGAAGGCGGCGGGGCTGGTGGAGCAGTTGAGGAAAGTGGAGAAAATGGGGAGCGAGAAGGCGAAGGAGAAGGCGGCGAAGATGGCGGAGATGATGAAAGAGAAGGAGGAGGAGGAGAAAGAGGCGGTGGATTGGGAGGAGTTGCTTGACTCGGGCTTCAGTAGCAAGACTCGGGACCGAGTCGGCAGTGGAATGGAGTGGTTCTCAGTCAACTCGGCCTGAGTTTTGGTTTATTTATTTATTTATTTGGTTTGTAATTGGGTCCTTTTTTTTTAGTTTCATTTTTAGGCTGTTGGGAGCAACCAACCAACAATAGTATAGAATAGGAAAGTGTAAATAAATAATTAGGTATTTGATTTTGTGAGTTTATAGAAACAAAGCAATAAAATATTTATAATCAATGATAGAAATTGAAGAATTTGGCCAGTAAATTTGTTATTGTGCATGAGATATTTTGTATTTTATATGGGTACAGTACAGCAATATCATTTTCAAAAACGCTTCCCATTTCAATGGTAATACAACAGGATTGTGAAAGGGTAATATTGTAAGTTTAGGACAACCTAGGAAGAACAAGAGTTGAACTTTGAATGGCATTGGACATTAGCGGTAACTAGCTCGGTTGTCACGCTTGCTTGCTAATAAATAAAATTAAAAACTAGCTATAAATTCTTATTTAAAGGACGGAAAATTTGGTTGCACTCGTACAATGAACTTGATAAAATTTAAATATATTAAAAAAAATCAGACTAGCTAGATTACCACTATCACACCAAGGCAAAATTTCGATCCATGACAGGGTATTGCAATGTAACAGGATTTTGAAAGAAAGCAAACAACCAATCTCATACTAAAAATCTCAATTTCGAGCTCTACTCAGTACGATTATATTGCTTTCCTAGCAGAACGGCGGGATGGCGAAACCTGGATGTCTTTCGTGTAGATGTTAGTGAGGGCAAAAAGTAAGAGCACAAACACAACTTGGGCACTCACTATTCCAAAATGGCTGATGCTGTTACCAATCTCCATCCAACTTCCTTTGTTCCTCACCTGTTTTCATCAGAGAATGGCATCAAAAGAAAGAAACTAAATCTACAATCCATGTCACCCAAAAACACAGTGAGATCATACCAGGAAAAAGAAGTGGATGGTCATCATGTCTGAAAATAGTATAACAAGAAAATAGCATCCCAATCTTGGAACTTGGATTAGTTTTGTTATTGCACTGAACACGCATCTGCATTCAAGTTCAGATCAACTAGTATCAATTAAGGATCACAATTTGTTAACTGAACATAGAAAAAGACTGATCAAGTCACTATTTAAGCTTTAAAAATGATGATTTGATATAAATATTTGGGGCCTCATTTTTTTGTCCCTCATCAAACTACAAGTACATTGACATACTCGTTCAAAGAATAACCACTGCTTGAAATGTAACAGTCTTCATCGAGGTATTAAAGATATCAAGCAATAGCTTTGCCTCCCAAAATAAAAAGAACTACGCATATTTTTCAAAATGGGATAGAGAACAGATGATATTTATCACAGAGTAGGGTAAAATATGGTAGAAAGATTATAAGCGATAAGAGTTGCAATTATACTTACATGACAAGCATGAATGGTATGAATAACTTGAAAATGAGAAGGGCTGCCATCAGAAACGGCTGCAACAAAAATGGTATCACCTTTGTCACAGATTTGAACAAGAAATAACAAGGAATCATGCATAGTTCAACCTCTACTTACATTGAAGACGGTGATGAAACGATAAACAGACGAGATCTCAAAACTTGCAATACTTGCAAAGTTACCCGTTCCAAAGAATGCTACGTTAAATAAAACCATCTACAAAGCACAAAATCCATTTCAGATTCATATCATTACATTTTGAATGAAGTTCTATAATCCACAAAATTAAATTTCTGGTACAGTAAAGAATTAGAAGACAATTATAAGAATATTGTAAACATGGGGTAATTCAGTAAGTACAATAGCAAGCTTAAAGTCATAATGGCGTGCTAATTTATTTGACAGAAAGCTGCCAAAAGAAACCAAGACTTGCTGAGATACAGATAAGCATCTCTGTATGCAGCAACTTGATGTAAAATTGAAAAAAAAAAGTAAAAAACAAGGATCTGAACTCCAAAACCTAATGGAATATGAGAAATGATTGAGAAGTGTACATCAGGTTGTAGTCACGTAAAGTGAAATGACACACGTCTTGAAAAAATACAGATTAATGTGAGATCATACACTTAAGATGAGCATAACAATATGACAATAAGTGAAACATCAACAAAAAATTTGGAAGAGTAAATCGGACATTAAACAATAAAATCATAAATAACAAACACCATAATTGACAAAATGTACAAGAAAGATACATAAGAAGGAACTCATTGACTTACAAAGATTAATGGAATTCTCACATCTGACAACTCCAAGCATCTATTATCGTTATCATGTTCAAGAAGGACATGGCCATCCATATTCTTAATAGAAGCTGACAATCTGTTCCCCTTACTCAAATAGAGAAGAGTGTTTTCAAACAGAATCCATGCCATAAGTACAAGAAAAAGTGCACCGTAGAATACAGCTTCATATCTGGACAATTTCATCCAAAGGAAAAGATTATGAGTTCTTTTTTTTTTTTTCTTTTTTTATCAGCAAGCGTACCAACACCGAAGCTCGAAAAGATTATGAGTTCATTGCATGTCCATAGTGTAATGAATTGTAAGATCAAGAACAAAAGACATACCCAATCGATAGAAGAAGAAATGTGGGTGCAAAACCAAGAAATATAGAAGTTAATCTGGACAGGAGGCTGTTTGCTGAAAACAATGGGAGAGCCAGAGAGAAACCTATGACAAAACAAATGAACAGGGTAACTATAAATCGACATGTGGTAAGTTGGAACATATAATGAAACAGTATATGTAGATATACTAAGATGTGAGAACACAGTAGTTCATATTTCTCTGAAAACCAAAATCATTAAGAGATGAAACAAATAACCAAGGGAAAAATAGCTCAATCTCACAATTTATACAAACCAAGTGACACTGATAACGAGCCGAAAGAAACGAAAACCTAAAGTTGATCTTTAGGATTTCAGATGCAAATTCAATATTATAAGTGTTGAGGTATTAAGGATCCCATAATTTATGGGATTCCTTAAATTGGAAATTCCAAATTTACCTCCTTATATGAAGCCCTAAGTTTGAGTTAATTTACTTTCATATATTAGTCCATTATGTTCATCAACTCTTGTACACTGTATATAAAGGGTTCTCTCCTATGATCAAATACAAAAATATCACATTCTACTTTTTGTTTCTGTACAATAAGCATAATATGACATGTGATGAGGTAGTTTTAAACACGAAAAGCATCATTCATTTGCAAATTTTTAAGCACTTTTTCTGCATTTAGTGAAAGATACTGTCATTGTGAAATTGCATTTCAATGTCGATTTCCTGTAAGAATAAAGCTTAATACTGGGGTATTGCAGCACATGCAAGCATACCCTTTCTGTAATAACATATCATATATGAAGTATCTTGAAAAGAAAAAGAAAAGGAGTGTGGTGTTGATTAAAGGAAAATCCAAAAATAATAATAATAATAATAATAATAATAGAAGTTCAGAGAAGAGAGAAAAAACTATACCAGCACACAGTCTGAGTAAATATTAAGTTAATATAAGGAAAAGAACGGGTATATAATTGCTTGAAAGAAAACCCAACAATGACAAATACAGAAGTAAAAATAAGGGGGAAATAAAATAAAAAATAAAAAACTATACCAGCTATCAACCAAGTTACCAACTGGTGTGCAGCTAGCAGTTTTTGCTTCTCCATTCTATGAGATGTTGATAACCACACCATCAGTGACGATAAGCCAACCAATAAAGCCTAATTTTAAGATGGTAAAGAAAATTAGTTATAGATTTATTTAGTAACATAAACTTGTGAGTCCAACTAAGTTGAAAGCATACTATAGACCTGTAAGTGAAAGAGCATGGGAAACCTTGGTTTCTTCTTTTCATGATTAATGATAAATAACCAATACTTATTTGCTTCAAAGTGCATATCTATCCACCTTGCAGCTGCTCCAATCAAAACTATCATACCTCCACTTGCAATTCTATACACACAACATTAACACTAGTGTGTCATGACCAGCTAAATCAAAATGGAAATATTGATCTCAAGATACATGATATTATGTTTAATCTCTAATGAAGATTCTGACTGCACATACATACAGTCACAACATAGAAACTAAAGAAGATAAAATAAAAAGAAAGAAAACAAAAGGATTTCACATGCAGAGGGCAGCCACTTCATAGAAACAGAAAGCATTTGACTCCCCAAACGAACACTACATGGACAGACAAACTACTTTAATCTTAATGTTTTTTTCTTCAATAACAATATGGAACACCACATATAGGAAAAAAGAAGATATGCTTCAAAAAATAAACAGGAAGGAATGAAGTCACAGTCACTTGATCACATTTTAGAATTGTCTAGATTCAGTTGCACAATGAGCGTTCTACTATCTCAGCCATATATACGTGTGTGACAGTGAATGGATAGAAGATACCTGACACCATAATGGAAAACTACTGACGAGGGTAATGAAAACCCACATGTGCAAAATATGCTGTCAGCACATCTTCAATGCGCTGAATCCTCTGATCTTGCCCATGTATATGCTGACGCAACTCTCCAAACTATGCATCAAAATATTCTCTACCTACCACCATTGGGGCACTAGATGGTCTGATCTCTCTCTTGGGGTGCAACAGGAGTAACCCCATCGGCCTCCAAGCTATCTACTCTGTGAATGCCTCGGGACTTTATATCTATCTTCCTCATTCTCTCCAATAGTCATATTCGGACCATCATATGTGAATCTACCCAAGGTTCCCATCCCAGGGCGGACTTGAGGAAGGTGGTATCAGGTATGGAGGTCAAAAAACCCAAGGTACTGTGAAATGAGGGTTATGAACCCTCCACAGATAATATCCCCACCAGATTTTTAACTTAGAAGGCTAGTATCGAATGGAACAGCGTCTTGGTGGTTTTGACCCCCATACCACCTCCCTCAAACCTGTTCATGTATGGGAACCTTGGGTAGGTTCGTACATATGGTCCAAATAGGACTATTATAGAAGGATGGGGAAGATAGATATAAAGTGCTGAGGGAACTTGGAGAATAGATGGCAATGAAGGCCAAAGAGGGTGTCTCTGTTGCACCCCAAGCGAGAGGTTAGATCATCTAGTGCTCCAGTGGTGGTAGATAGAGAAATATTTTGATGCACAGTTTGGAGAGCTGCATCAACATAAACATGGGCAGGACCATAGGATTCTGCGCCAGCATATTTTGTGCAAGTGGGTTTTCAGTGCCCACCACAGCCTCATCAGTAGTTTTCATTGATGATGTCTAGTATCTCCTATCCATTCTCATTATTTCTATGAATCTTTCTCCAATAGTATAAGGAATCTTTGAGAAACCTCCATTTCAATATGAACGAATTTGTACATAAAGCAATAGGCTCTTTGAGTTTTTGGCAGGTATATAACAAGCGCATTGAAATAAAGTGACTTACACAAGCTGATTATTATCGGGTATTTCTGCTGGCATCAAAGTAAAAACCGACAGCAACCAGCATGCAACGCAAACAAAAAATGGTATCACAGATCTCCATGGGATTGAGTGATAAAGATAAAAACCGGCTAAGCACCCAACAATTAGGAAACACCAGGTGTAGAGCTTCCTTTCAGTGAAGCTATGCACCTGCACAAGGTAACAAATAACATAATCAGAAAAAAGTTTAGAATGCTAGATTATCATTTTCCCATGGATAAGGTAGAAAAATTAATAATACATTCAATAACCATACCAGAAATTCAACAATGATGATGGACACAACAGCAATCACTATCAGTTTAAAAACATGATTGAATTCTCTCCCACGGAAGTGTCCCCATAATGCTCTTATAAATTGAAATTCACTAAATATTTGTGTCCAAAGAACCACAGTCATTGCGGTGTATGCATGGTAAAGGGGAGGAGAGTGCTCCAGTAATAGTTTTGTACAGAGTACTCCCAACAGCACACATCCAAACAGGTATACCTGCCAGGAAACAGGACATGTAAGAGATATAGTTATTCAAGGGAAAAATCATTTTATGAGAATGATGCAAATGAAGTCCAGATAGCACAAAATGATACTGTTACAAAGCTATGAAAAGGTATAGGAGCGAAAAAAATATTAAGAAAGTAGCAGCGAATACATAGATGGATATACTGAACTAAAAAGAGTAACAACTTTCAATAAAACAACCATATTAAGACTGTCCAGGGGGAGTAAAGTGAAATGAAGTTGAACATGATTTAAGGGTACGAAAAAAAAAAAAAAAAAAAAACTAAAACTTTGATTAAATTCCATGCATTATTATTATATATTAAAAAATACACACAAAGTCATATGATTAAAGAACTTAGTAGCTCTAGCCAGTACAGAAATAGAATGGAACAACAACTCTGTCCTCAGAATATAGGATATTTGAAGTTTGAAATCTAAAAAAAATATATATTGAAAAAATGACATGACCTAATAATGTAATATCCTCCTATCATATTAAATATTTAGTCTTATTATGGCAAAAGGTAAGGCAACTATTACATTTTTTTGCGAGGACTGGCTACTATCAAAAGATATATAGAGAGTAGCATATGGTTTAACTGAAGCGCAACATGAATAGATGAGTAGGATCATCAAGCCAAGGTTTTCAGATTACATATTAACTATAATGATAGTATCTACTACTATCTTGTTTTGCCAATAGAAAATCAAATTAAATTAGACAATATATATGAAATCACATTTAAAGCTGGTGTCCGCTTCATGTTCCAAAAAAATAGATAAACCATATGCACCTCTACGGAAGCACCAATAGGATTCAAAGATGAGACATACTTCAGTAGCAAGAGCAAAATACGTGAACTTTTAAACACCATATGTGACCATAAATTTTAATTTGCCTCCCTAGCTATTTTGGTTTTCTTCTTCTTTTTTTTTGTAATGCAAATGCATGTTGCAGGAGGTCAGGCTTACATAGCAATTACTTTTCCAGAATCATTTCTTTTATAAACTGTTTGCTCCTTTTTAGAAATCTTCCCTGGCAAAGAGGTATAAGATTGCAGCACATGAAGAACAAGATAGACCATCCAACCAATGTAGCCAAGAGTTACTACAGTCATCAACATAAACCAATCATAGGTCTGAAAATAATGAAGTCCCTGCAGCGCCAAACTTCTGAGAGTTTGAGATTGTTTCATTGCAGCTTCATAGTCTCTAGAAGATATAAGATCTTCAATTTGATCAAGCATGGAAGAATGATCTTTAAGTGGCTTGAAAGGCTTGAAATGGAACGAACTTGACTGCTTTAACTCTGAGAATGTCAAGAAAACCAACAAAACATAGCCAACACATTGCCTAAGTCCCTCCCTTCTCACATATAATCCACAAGACCAAAATAAGAAAAGAAAAATGATTGGTGATACAAGTAACAAGTAGTAGCAAAATCAAATAAAGCAAAATCAAGTGATTAAATAATTGTTTGGTGGCCACTATCCAGTATTAAAAATAGACTGATGTTACACTATGCTTTAATGTGAAAGGTATTTCATGATGCTTTAAATCTTTTCAAACAGTGACTATTGCAGTTTATATAGCTTAAAAGAAAATTCATATCAGGATACGTGACTTGCGAAGAAACTGATTGAGAATTTGCTTTGTATTGGCCAGCACAGCTTCAACTTCTTCTGCCTGAACATTGAACATTTCCCAAGTTTTCTAGTTATAAAATCAAAGTTACCCCAATCTAAACAATCACTTTTTTTCTTCAATTGTCATTGGCAAGATTTGATGTGACCTACCAATAACTTAACAAAAATAGATGAAAACAAGTATTGAATTTACCTCCTCCATGTTGACATAATCAAGGGGTAAATTTCCAACTGAGTTAACAGGACATGGCAAGCCAAGAAGGGTGGACTGCCAAAAAATTCAATAAGCAAATGAGATCAAGATGCTTCAAGGGATATGATTTGACTTGAAACAAAGCATTTCTAGAGAAAAACAAACAAAACTAATAATCTGACCATGAGTGGTGCAATATCAGCTTGGTTGACATCCACTCTTTCCAACTCATCGAGACCCCATTCTGAAGGTGTTGGCATATCATGCACATGATCATCAATAAAAACAAAACTATGATCAGAATGGCTGCCAATGGAAATTGGCTTGGGCAGTTTGGCACCTGCTCCCCAAACTACAAGAGGAGTATCAGTGTTCGTAGGGTGTCCATCTCCATGACTCCCTATCAGCAAAAGGTTAACTTGTCAGTATCTGATTTCTTACAAGCAACAATAGCAATAGAACAATGAGAGACACAGAAAGGAACTCAGAATAATGAAAAGGTCATGTTCAATACTGAAAAAAATAGAAAGCACTTAATCAGAAAGACAATGTCCATTAGATGTCCAGACTGATATGTTATTAGCATCAAAGTCTAAGGACAAGGAACCAATATTTTTAACTCTGGTACAACAAGCAATTTGGGGAACTGGCAGGATGTTGATGAGAGAGAGATTCCAAAACCAGATTTTAGCGAGAAAACGAAAAATTGTGCTGTATTAAATGTTTCAGGGATACTATTAGTTAGTTACATTTCTCAAATGCACAATGGAGCTATGAGTCAGCAATTGAGATTGCCGTTAAGCTCAAAAGCATCCCAGGACATAAGCACATACCTCACCACCACCATGTGTAATTATCATGTCAATAAAGCATTTTTGAAGTTTTGAATTTTAGACACGACATGGTCGTAAACACACTCTCTGCTACTCAGTCATGGTAGAGTTATGCTGAAAAACTGACCTACTCAGCATCTTAAAAGATTAATAAGACCTTCTACGTAAGAATTGAGGTGACCTAAGATTGTTCCATTCGCAAATCTATCATCTCAAGCTTTGTCGGTAAATAAATAAATAAATTAACAAAGAAACAAAGTCTTGGGCTGAAGACAACTGAACATAGTCATAACAAACATTTACAATTGAAGGAAAAGTTTCCAACCTTTGTCACTCATTCCATGATCAGCTGTAAAGATATATGCTGTGCGATTGTCCTTGAAATAACCCTCAAAGAGATCATTAACACGTTCGGCAATATGGTCAACCACCTTAACATTATTGAGATATATGGATGAGAAGGGTCGATGTGCATGACCATTTGAGTCACAACCAAGTAGATGCAAAAATATAACAATATTATCCTGTTGAAGTTTTTCCTTCAACTGTTGATCTTCATTGGACCTATTCATGAGGCTCTGAAGTTGATCGAAGGACCACTCATCCAAAAAAGATGCATCTGCATTAACACTATTTAATTGATGATCTATTGAACAAAAGGAGAGATATAGAAGTATATGCATAAAGCTGTATGATGTTCTATATGTAAAATTAATCATATTATTGGCATTCTGCAGTACACTAACAGGTAGAAATAAAGCACATAAAGCAGCAAAAGCAACCATACAGTAAGAACTCCAGAGAAAGAAAATATGAAGATTAGCATAGAAAACTAACATGAGTAAGAGATCATATCTATCCATGTGGAATATAGAAGCAATACAATTAAACAAAAGACTCCTAGTTCACAAAAGCATATATTTTAATAAAAATAGATCTGCCAATTGATTGACATGGGACTCTGAAATAGAAACCGAGGGATATGATATCATCATGACACGTAGCTGCTAAATGAAAACATCCAGCAAAAAATCTACAAATTACAAAGCTGTGTCACCAAGTAGAGAACCAAGATCTTTCATGTCAAGATTTACAAAGCTTGTATGCAGTCTAAATCTACCTGAAACATAGACACTTGATGATAACAAAATTCAAAAGGTAAGGTTAATGTAGCAGAGATTCTCGTTGTCAAAGACATCAAGAAATCTATCAATCGTATCCCATAAATGGTGGGGGACAAAAGTGCAATAATTTGGCTGCATTCATGCGTTTACTTCTCCTTGAAAATAGTGAAAAAAGAAAATGACATTTCTAGGAAATACTGGAGGAGAAATGAGAATAGACAATCAACTAATAATTATTCCATCAGACTTAGAATTTAGAAGCTTTTAGTCCTTCGACTCTCAAAATAATAAACATAACAACAGGATATAAGTCCTTGCCACACACACACACAAATTGCATTATAAGATTGTATGCATACCAGTTGCAAAGTCTTCAAAATCGTGAGGGTAGCTATTCCAGGTACTGTGTGGCAGGGCACCACAAAATATTGGAATAATATCTGGGCTACCAAAAGCAAATGCATGCCTACTTTGGTTAAATACTGAGTCAAACTCAACTGGATTTGCTTTCCATCCTGAAAGAATGCAACAAAATTACATAAAATCTTCAGGAGACGGAATGCAGCATCGCTCATCAGCCATTGATGTCATTTGCGGGAAATATTGTTGGCTGAAGAACAAAGCAAGCGTACCACAATATAATTAATTGGACAATTATAACCAGCCTTCCAATTTTATCAACTCCCCCTCCCTGCTTTTCTTATTCAAACAAACTGTAAAATGGTTTATGAAAATGCACCTTTTGTAACTGCACTAGGATCCTCATAGAAACCAGCAATAATAGCAACATGCCCAGGTCTTGACTCCGTTGGAGGACGAGCATGTGACACTCCCCATCGACCTCTATGTTTAATTACACTTCTCAGAAATGGTGCTCTATAATTACCATGAGAATCTGGCTCATAAAACTTGTCGGCCCTCAAGCCATCAGCTGCAATAATATTTTCGAGAAAACAAGCAAACAAAAGAATCATTAATTGTATAAAACTTTCAGCACCTTAGCTCTTAAGGAAACAGCAAATCCATATTGGTAAGGTAATAAGATAATCTAGCATATGAAACTGAATTTCAGTCACTGACAACTGATTCTCATACATTCGCATCGAGAATCTAAATCCGAACAACATCTACACATTTACGCAATCTCAGACTCAAGATACGAATTCATATCTCAGTCACTCCAAGTAAATTCAAATTGGATCTCCTCAATTTCATAACAAAAAACGATCAAAACACAGAAAAGTAGAGCGAAGAAGCATAGCTAAGCAGTGACATTCGCAGTAAGCTAGATTGAAACTCGCAGGAACCAATCTCCTAGAGAAACAAATCAATCAACACAGAGGTGGTGCGCAGGTGCAAAGGACACATACCAATAAGGAGCACGAGACGCTTGGCGGGGGCTTTGAAGCGAGGCGTGACGGGTTCCATGCCATGGACAATGGGGGTCTTGAAGTAGATATCGAAGATGCTGAGCATGTAGATAGCGTGTAGAATGACGCCGAGAACCACCAGCCATCTCTCTCGTCCCTTGAGCCACCTCCGCTTTCTGGCTATGGCTGCTCTGGTTCCTCCTCCTCCACCGCCTAAGATCGCGTCGTCACCCATAGTTTTCTTTTCTTTGTGTTCAGTGCCTGAGCGTTTCTCGTTTTCTGTTTATGGTTCTGGTTGTCTTTGTCCCCTGTCTCAGCCCAGCAATTAGGTCGCTCCACTCGCCAACGCCCGACGATCTGTCGATTCCAGAAAACTTGTTTCAATTAGGGCCTTGGGCTTTACCCAACCATTTTTGGGCCCAAGTGGGACTTGTTTCAATGAGTTTAATTTAATTTTACTAAATGTTTGATTAATTTGTCTCGAGGATAATTT
>JAYMTK010002812.1:0-13199 GCA_036897405.1 Pelargonium myrrhifolium | reverse complement strand
TTAAAAGTATATGGGTATTTTAGTCATTTTACACCAAACTTAAGATTTTAACGAAAAATGGGTTGTGTGCAAGTTTGGGGGGTTATGTGCTAACGGAAAAAGTTGAGGGGGGTTATCTGCCAAACCTTTAAAGTTCGAGGGGGTCATCTGCAATTATCCCTTATTAGTACACACCTTCAATAGAATTGACCAAAAGTTAATTTTATTTGTATTTATATACTAAAATACAAATAAAAGTATTAATTTTATCATTTTATTAATATATTAGGTTCGGGCGGGGCAGGTTATGGTTACCTCGTCCTTGCCCCGTGCCCCGTGCCCCGTTTGGAGAATTTTTTTCTTGCCTCGTCCCCGCCCTATGCCCAAAAAATACCCCGCCCCGTGCCTCGTTTGGTTCGGGGACATTAGGTCCCTGTCGAGTTCGGGTCGAATTGGCATTCCTATTCCCGTTCAAAAATAAAGTTTAATATTCAAATAAAGATGGAGAAATCCGATCCCTGAATTAGACGGAAATGAAAATAAAAATATTCCCAAATGTGAAGGACATGCCGATAGTATTTCAAAATCAACTCCGTAATCGTGTTCTTGTAAATTCTAGATGTGCTTAACATTTTCTGCTCCGTGACTATTTCTAATCTGCACGCCCTATACCACACAAGGCTACCTTTATCCTTGCATCCAAACAAAGCCCTAATCTAAGTTTCCGACACGTGTCAAAATCTCATAGATAATTCACGGAGCAACCATTTATAGCGCTGTGACTCAAGCCAGTCTTGATACAGTGTAGTAACAAAACCCTCGTATCTACCCTATAAGCTGTTTCTCTTCTCCATCTTCGCAACTCAACCAATTAGGGCTTTTTTGTTGTTTGCTGCATCGGAATGTCGATGGCTGGGCGCATCCGATCAGGCCTTCCTCTCCTCAACAGGATCCTCAGATCTGATTCTCTCGTCTCCCAGAGGTCAACCCTGAACCGCGCGGTGCTTTGCCCTTCTGTCTCCAACTCTGAGGTAAGAATCGAAGTTTGACCTTGATTTCCTGATCTGTAGAAGATTCTGCTCTCCGTTGTTTTTGTTGTGCGTGAACTGATTTGTTGATAAGCTTCATTTTCTGTTTGGTTGTGATGAAAGCCAAGTGAAATGATAGGAGATGATAGTGGAAGCTGTTTGGTTAGGTTTTTTATGGGATGAAAAACATTATTTTGATTTATTTTATCTTTATGTCATTTTTCGTGGCAAATGCGGATGGATTATCTAATTTTGATTGAACACATTTTTTTTTTTAAATTCTGTATTTAAAGGGGATATTGAGCTGATTTTGTAGATCTTCATGTATATTGGTTGGATGTATAGTTGGGATTAATTATTTATTTGGCAATGGAAAAACATACTTGTAGTTGCAGCATTAGGTGTTTCTGAATTACATGTCATATTTTATATCCAGGGACTAAGTGTTCGGTTTCACTGGGTGCTTTAGTATTTAATTGCATCAAAATGACATGACATGTTGTTGTGAGTGTGATCTATCTTGTTTACATCTCTCTTATTACATTGTCATTCTGTTCTTGTAGTTCTCAAGGAATTATGCCACTGAGACTAACAAAAAGCAAGAGGAGAAAATTAAGGTAATTGATTTTCATGACATCAATCATGTTTGTTTGGAAACTGTTTGAGTTTTATATTGACCATTTCAGGAAGTAAACATTGGCTAATTTGCATAACATGAGTGCCTAACAAATTTTGTTTGTTTAGACATATGGTCTATTCTATATCCATTTATATAATTCCAAGTTGCATAAGAAGGTAATTATCAGTTATTTATTTTAGGATGCGTAAGAAGCTCTTATCAAGATTTGTAATTTAGGTTGAATTTTTTGTAAAAATGCAAGGCTATATATGTCATGTGTTTGAACTATGTTATAAACAACTTTATAGGTAGCCCTTTTATGTGTCAATATGTTTTTCACCTTTTCTGATGATATTTATTCAAGCTTATTCTTTAGAGGCCGAATAATGATCATAATCACGCAAAGGACACAAAACTGTATGATTCTTTTTATTTTCCGCGCCCGAGCCTGCTAAAATTCTCATTCCATGATGTTTTTTCATTTATTTCAATAGGGAAATACCTGTCCCAGTTTATGTTGCATCCATTATTTATTAGGTAGGATATCTTTGTTTGATTCACTATTCTTTGGAAATTTCAAATATAAGTAATTCACTAATTCTGAATATAATATGAACCAATGAAATGTCAGATCAGACATTATCAGTATATCTGTTGATTAGAAAAAGTTGTAAGCACATAAGCTATTGTGATTCATGTGAACATCCTGGGAATTAATCATATTTTATCTTGCCTTGTTTTCTTTCCATGACAGGTACCTCTGGTTTTATATGGTGGGGTTGGAAACTATGCATCTGCCTTGTACATTGCATCAGTGAGAGCTAAAAATCTGGAAACCGTTGAATCTGAACTTCTTAACCTAGTTCAGGCTTCAAAGGGAAGTCCTAGTTTTTCTCAGTTCATGAATGACTTGTCAGTGCCAGCAAAGAGCAGAGTAAAGATTATGACTGAAATTTGTTCTGCAGCTAAAATGTCACCTACTTCAACGAACTTTTTGGGTATGATATGCGGTCTATAGTTTTTTAAGTTCGCTATTTGAAGTGATAATATCATGGTTTGCACGAGGAACGTGAAATATATTTTGTTATGCACTCAACATGTGGATTTCTCAGTTATGTGTCATGATGCCCTTTTTTTGCATCCATCTATGCAATCATTTTAACATGGCTTATTTGGATATAGTTGCACAAGCAAAATGGATGTGACTGGATGGTTTATCTTATAAGCTATATGCTTCATATAATTTTCTTTTAGCAAACTATTATTTGTGCTTGTTTTGGTAAGTAGAGACTTGTAATATTGCCTATGCATATGAAATTTGTTTTCTCTGGTGGTCTGGTTGTTTGTTTGTTTTTTTTTTTTTCACTTGAAATGGAAAGATTGAAGATAATGGACATAAGATAAGAGAATAGTTTTTGAATATGAAATATCTTCTGCTAACTGATTTTAGTCCTCCTGAGATTTTAAGAGTTTGTGCTAGCTATTCATTGTCTAGCTAATTATTTATTTTACTCCATGTTTTATTTTTCATAAATAGGCAACTGTTCTGGTACTGATTTCTATAAATTCTTGTAGTTATAGTGGCTCAAAATGGGAGGCTGAAATTCTTAGAGGCCATAATGAAGAAATTTGCGGAGTTGACCATGGCTCACCGGGGAGAAGTGAAGGCAATTGTGACAACTGTTGCTGTAAGTTCTGTTGTTTGGATTTGCAATTTATTGTATTTTCATTGAGAGCAAGCATTGCAGCATTCTTGAACTGTTTCAGTTACCCTAGCACATATCTATTGTCTAAAAGAAAAGAAACAATATGCATATCTTAACTTTGTTTGGGTTGTGCAGCCTGATTTATTGGGTTGGTAGTCTATTGGAATGCCATGAGTTGTTACCTAATGGCCTGAGATTGTTGTTCAGCGTTGTTATTTTATTTTATTTATGTGGGGATTACATAATCCTTTAATGGGTACCTATGTTGCATTGACAAGTATATTGGATAAGCAGTACATGATCGACACGGCGACACATAATTTTCATAAAATCTCTAAGGTCGTTGGGAGCCTAGGTGTGATGCGCAGACTTCTATGAAGCGAGACACTTGAAAAAATGTTTAGACATTATAAATTCGAACATAGGCATTAGCAAAATAAACAAACAGTTTTATAACTGATAAATAATCAGAGAAATAAAAAGAATAATGATTTTATTATCCAACTCATCATCTCCTTCACTAATCCTATCCAAAAATTTCTCTTTCATCATCATCTTTTTCAAACCAATTGTCTTTCCCTTGTGCTCTTAAAGTAGATCTAACTCTGTATGATCTTGTCTTGCAAAGGCGTTCTTTAACTCCTCAGCTAAAACTTCCTCCCTTAGACAGTGAAAAAGAATTTAGAATCATAGAATGAAGATTGAAGAATATCCATCTTAAAAGTCTCAATTGAATAGATCAAGATGAAGAGTTTTCAATTGAAGAATAGAGATAATTTGATGAAATAATAATACATTGATTGAGGCATTCCTCAATTAGGTATCAAATACAATAGAGAGTTGCATCCATCAGGAGGGCCTTAATAAAAGCACCTCACGTCAACGATTTTGAGGCATCAGTATGGGTCTTGCCCTTCTGGTGCACCTAGGTGCGCACCTTAATGTTTTTAAAACATTAGACCGATCTGCCACTAGGCGGCTGGTAGTTCTTGAAGGAGATAAGGCTAGTTGTAATGAGATTTTTGTGCTGAGCTGAGGGAAGATCAACTATCAGAGAAGGGTCTGGGGGTCTGGATTCTGGAAGTGTGGTAATTTCGTACTTATATGATTTTTTTAGTTGCTCCTTGTCCTTTTTGTTGGGTAAATGTGTTGTGGAGTGAGTGGTGAGTTCCGACTAACAAGTATTAGAAATGAGTTCTGACTAGCACTGATAAAATGGGGTTTTTGGTCTAGAATAAAGTTGGTTCAGGCTAAGCAAGGGAGTCTGTTAGAGCAGTGAATTTGAGTATTAGTTTATTAGTTTCATGGAGAGGATGAAGCTGAAACAATTGTCTAGTATTATTGTTTTTTCGAGGATATATAATCGCTGGTGAATGAGAGATGCTGTGGATTCCTGTGGTGTCAATTGCGCAAGTGGTGGTGATAGGCGTGGAATGAACTGGCAAGGATTATTGGTAATGTAAATGTTCAGATGAGAATGGCTTAAAGTCTTTTAAAGTTGAGGTGCTGAAGGAGGTGAATAGAATTGAACATGATGTTGCCTAAGATGATCATGTAGGTATCCAACGTGGCTCCTTGTTGTGGAAGATCAGGAAGAGACCCATGAAATCATATCCTTTTGCCCGATTGATACTGTAGATCTTTCTGGTATCAGACGAGTAAAAAGGGGAGAGGCTGCTTCATAGAAACTTCGATGAGTTCTATGATTGATTTTTTGTAAGGGGGTTTAGTTTTGTTAGTGAGAATCCCAATCTCCTGACTATAATATTTGCATTTATTGATATTTATTTGTCCTGATTTTTGTTCTTGTTGTTGTACTAGCCCTTGTCCCAGGATGAGGAAAAAGAGTTGAGACATGTTCTGCAAACTTTAATCGGAGAGGGAAAGACTGTTTTGTTGGAACAGAAAGTATGTCATAATTCATCATTTCTTTTTTATTTATAGCAGCAATTTATATTACACACTGTACTGCATTAAATATCTGATTGGATTTTATTTACTATGTGGTGGCAGATTGACCCTAATATTCTTGGTGGACTCATTGTTGAATATTCAAATAATTTGCTGGATGTGTCCATTAGGACTAGGGCAAAACAAATGGAAAGATTCCTCAGGCAAAGTGGTGACTTCAGTTCCATTTGAAAGTAGTGAATGTAGCTTCTTCTTCCCAGAGGGGCTGCCGGCCTTCCCTTTATGTTTTTTGCTCTTGACCTAAGGATTTAAGGAGTATCTCTAATGCTGTCCGTTGTTGCTCTTTCCCTTATCTTCCATATAATAATGGTATTATACATCTCTTTGCAAATAAAATTTACTATTTTGTTGGTCCAAGTTGGATCAGGACAGTTTATTTGTTGGATAATGACTACTTATATAGTCTGGTTTTTAAGATGTGTTCTGGTTTGTCTATTTGGATTAGTGCTTGAAATTGTGTTCAGTTCCGCAACTTCAAAAGGGTAAGTTGAAGATTCAAGTTAGAATTGTATTTTGAGTTCCACACTGCCATTATTCTCTACCTATGCCATTGATTGGAGATAATTGTTTTAAAGGCTGAAAAAGGTTGGGGACCTTTGAATTGTTTTTTGTATAATTGATTTTGCCCATGGCAGTTAATATTTAAAAAAAAAAAAAAAATGCAGTGTTAAAAGAATGGTTTACTCAAAATGATGCCTGTCTTGGATGAAAATATGCAAAGAAAAAAAAGTGTGAACTATGTTATTGATAAATGATAATAAGAAGCTTAATTTAGCAGCATTGCTCCTTATGGGCATTCTGGAAGCTGAAGGTCTATAACTATTCTCATTTTGGTTGCAATTACTTGTAACCGTTATTGTTGGATGAAGATTGTTCTCAATTTTGTTCTTAAAGACCGTCCACCAAGAATGTTGCTTCCTTGTGAAAATCATAGAAAGACCTGTGTTTCTTTTTATTTTTTCCCTTATCTTCTGCTGTCCGTGGGGCACTTCTGCTTATCAAAATATGGGTTACCTTTACAGCAAGGTTGATGTTTTTTAAAACTTTGCTGTGATAAAACGTATGTAGGTTAATTTTAGGAGCATTATGTCTTTTGATAGGAAGAGAAGATCTTTTCCCAATTTCCGCTCAAGGTTTTACCTTTCTATTTCTGTTGTGTTTTTGTGAAGCTTGATACTTGTTTTTTCACCTTTCAAGCTATTTTTGCGGATCTTTATGATCAACTGGTACATGTTTTTTGGTATCTTTTGTAAAAGGAGAAATTACAGTAAGCATTCCTAAAATATCGCCGTTTTCAGTTTGCACTCAAGAACTTTGGTACGAAACTTTTATAGCAAAAGATTTTTCCGTCTATAACACCGTTTTTTAAAGCGTAAGATGGCTAAACTACCCCTTATATTTTATTTTTCTACATTTTTATAATTTAAATAATAAAATTAAATTAACAAAAAAAAACAAATATATCATACCCTCGTTTCTTTCACTCCCACCACTCTTCAACCCTAAATCTTCAAGCTCGCCTTCTGCGTCGTTATATTACTCCCTCGTTCCAAAAATATTCGTCCTAGTTCTATTTCGGTTAGTTATGCACGAAATTCTGCTTTTACCCTCCTTTTCTTGCTTCTTCTTCAGCTTTGCTTAGCAACACAATAGTGACAATGAGGTTGCTACAATGGAATAACTAAGTACAGAATTCAAAGCCCCCACAAACTTAAAATTCTTCACAACTCTCTCTCTACGTTTCTCTATATTTATTTCCATAACAAACTTCACTAGGGCTTCAGAACTAGCCATTTGTTGTCGCCACAGTTCGTGGCCAAAGGAATTTTGCTGCATGGTGGATATTTATTTACTTACTTATTTTTTGACATTTATCGAAAATTTGGAGAGTAAAAAAGTAACTTTCTTAAGGTTGATGGGCCATTTTGACTTATTTTAAATTTTTGTTTGTTTGTTTTTTGTTTTTTATCAACAAGCGTACAAACACGAGGTTCAAACCTGAACTCTCCAAAAGTCAAATGTCTTAAACCACTTGTCTAAATGTGTGTTTGTTTGCGAAGAAAGAGAAATGGTGGAAATGAGACTATAAATAAAAGTTGGAGGTTAAAATTAGTAAAGCACGAGTTTAATAATAATTTGAAATTGTGTAGGAAAGCATAAACTCAATTAAGATGCAATGGAGAAACTAGAAAGAGTGTGGAAGTTGTCGAAGAGCAGATAATATAATATGCAGTCTGCATATCATTTTAATTTATTCCATGATTCTTATGTTGATAATATATAAGCGAATCATATCATGTGAAGTGAAGGAAAGGGAACCAAGTAACTATGAGATGCAAGTATTGTGTTTGTGGGATATATATATATATATATATATATATATGCATACATTATATGTTTCTTTTATAGTGTCGATTAATTGCATGAAACATTAGAGGATGCTTCTCAAGTCACGAGAAGAAGGTTTTTACGTGTCTTGCCACATTTTTACAAGTCAACCGTGTTGTTGATTCAAAAAATAATGATAACTACAATTTCTGACCCGAGTTCAGAACCATGTGGTACAAACTACCATAGCGTATCTTTATTTTAGAATTTGCACTTCTTCCTCTCATGTCATTTGTGTGCTCATTGTTCTTTCTGTTTGTAGTTTTTTCTTTCAAACTCTTCCATGAAAAATATTTTTGCTAATAATAAAAAAGAACATTATATGTTTCTTTCAATTTGCTACAATTAACTACAAATTATGTGTTCCAATATGTTTGGGTTTTTGCTTGTTGTGTTTCCCTTTATTGTTTTGTGTAAACAGCTATAATATAGACATTTTATTCCTGTTGAGACAAAAATATTAAAAAATAAAATTTAAAAAAGAACCGTCGCCTGAGAGATTCGAACTCTCGCGGGGAAACCCCATGTACTTAGCAGGCACACGCCTTAACCACTCGGCCAAAGCGACTTTGTTGATATATTCTTCAATAACTTTTTATTTTACATTTTATAATCTACAAAATAGTGTTTGAAATACATTCTCCCGAGCTTACTACATACTTCATCCGTCCCAAAATGAGTGTCATATTTCTTTTTTAGAAAGTTTTTTTTTTTGAAGAAAAATGAAATTGTATTATTGCTGATTATCACTTTGTAAAAAATGCATAACGGGTATGAGACAATCATTACCTACTCACCCTTCCATCCCGGTAATCCCAATTGATGACTTAGCTAAAACATGAGCCACTCGGTTCATAAAACAAATGATTTTAATTTTTTTAAAGCAAGTTAGTTATAAGGTGAATTACCGATAGCATCCCTATAATAAGTTAGTATCCAATCCATTGAGTTTGTTAGACACATGTGCATGAAGATATAAAATTAAATATACCCACACTAACTAACTTCTTAATAATTCTTAAAATAGAAATGAGTACACTCATTTTGGGACGGAGGGAGTATTACATTTGTTTCATAATAAGTTTCTTGTTGATAAGTAAAATTTGTTTTATAACAAAATTTCTCTCTTTCTATGACTAGTGCACCACGCTGAAATTCACCTCTACTGTTCGCAGGGACGGATCCAAAATATATACTCAGTAGGAGTAAAATTATAGGGCAATAAAAAAATATTTTAAATGATATTGATATTGATGGCCAATAAAATGAACTTAAACAACATTAGTCCCTCTAACTTGTAATGTTTTTTCTACTATTGGAGTTTTTTTTCTTGAAGTATGGTCTCATATCTAGTTCAAGTTTAACAATGAATTAGTTAATTTATTTCATTACAAAAAAAATATAATAAATAATAGTTATAGAATAAAAATGCCTACCAATACTAACTATAAACGTCTAACAAATCAAATCTCAATTCATATTACTTAATCCTATTACAATGAAAAAACTATAAACAATGATTAAGGAAGAGAAACACTAACCTTAATTAGAAAACTAATTTGCAAATACAAGCTCTCTAAAATATCCACAAACTTGAAAATTTCTTCAATTAATCATCTGTTCATCTTGCACTTTCACAATTTTAACATTGATCAAAATTCTATCAACCGAGCACAAATCTCAACAAATTTTCCTCTCCATTTTCACTTTCTTCACCTTCAAAACATGAAACCCGAGATGACAACAAATGTTTATTTTTTTGAATGTTTTATTTGTTTAAAGTTTTCAAGTAAAATGTCTTTTGAACTTTTATTTTGTTACTTATGGTTTTTATTATACATATTTTAAACAATTTGAAAGCTTTAATGAAAATATTATAGTTCAATTGATTAAACTAATGGTAAACTTAAGTTCCTAGGTTCAAGTCCTACTACACATTTTACTCAAACTAAAATATGGATGGCCAAATATAAAAATCTAGTGGGGGCAAAAACTGAAATATAAATCCTTAAAATTTATGTGTGTGTTTTTATATAAAAGAAATCCACTGGGGCCAATTGCCTCATCCACATGCACGTGGATCCGTCTCTGAGTGTGAGAATAAGTGAATCCGACTTAGTAACGATATTTCACAAATGTGTGAATACAAGTGGTAATTATGTTTTGTACCTCACCCGGTAAAGGGTTTTATAAGAGTATGTCATTGGTTCTGATTGGTGGAAAGTAACTAAGAAGGCAAATATAATTACGAAACTCTCAAATACGTTGAATATGAATATATGTGACCGAGATGAGCTTATATAGCATGGACCAAATCTCTTCGACCACAAGTTGAATTTGGGTTGAATCATACCAAAATTGTATGTAATTCAGCCAAAATAGGCCAACATGGAGTGCTTTCACGACCGTGGGTCAGACTAGCCCACGGCTGTGTACCAGCCCAGGTCATTCCTTCCTTAATTTTTGGTCACTGCCCGCCTACTTCGTGTGGAATCACTCGTATGATCGGTCTAGTGGAATTTGAGAGTCCAATATTTTTGTATTTCATCAATTTTCACTACAGGAATTTACGCGTATTTGCGATGGACGAATTTGCGACAGACCGAAATTCACGTCGCAAATATCAAATTGCACGAATTTACAACGGCTAAAGAGACACCGTCGCAAATCAATGTCAGCGTGACTTGTAGCTGCGTCGTTTCCGACAAAATTTGCAATGGGGGGGCATGTCGTCGCAAATCAATGTCACGGGAGAAAGACATGAGACGTTTTACAATGGAAACAGTCAATATCCGTCGGAAACAATGTTCACTTCCTGTAGTGTTTTTTTGCCATTAATAATAAACATCCTACATAATATTTTATGTCATGTTCGAATTAACTAGTATTCAAGGCCGATCTCTAACACTGTCGACTTAATTTTTGGTGGCCGAACATAAAATTAAAGATTTTGACAAGTACTGATCAGATAACTTGTAGGTGTTGATGCATGTTCGTTTCAAATCTAACCAAACAACTCGTGGCCTGCCCATTTCCAACTAATTAATAGTGTCCTCCACTTATAAAATGTTGGTTTTGATTTTGATGTACATATATATATATAGTATTATTATTCTACAACTATATATAAAAACGGCTTCATACATGTAATTGGTTGGGTTAAAGTTTCATAGCAACCTTGTGGGCTGCAATATATATATATAAGAAGAAACAAATATCACAAGTTGACAAAATAAAAATAAAAGGTAAGATGATATCCAGAATAAGCTATATGTGATACTCTTTCTCTAAATCAATATATAATTCATTTACATATCATATCTCTTTTATCAATTGGAATTAATTAAAGAAAGTGCTTTTATAGATCTTGGAAAGAGGATGATTATAATAATCCCAACTTTATTAGAAGTATATAAAATGGTAATTAGTGCCTAATTTGTATGGTTATATATGTTTTGATCAGTCTTGATTTGTCACTCAAGCATTAGATCATTTTTGTTTTAGTAATATAATTATTTGTATGGAGGAAGCAATATTGGTGGACCGAACAATGTTGAAGAAGCATTTGTCACTAATTAATTATTTTTATTTTGGTTTGGATATGAAATTTGTTGTTGAAGATGGAGTTTGATTATCAATACATGCACTAACCATAAGAAAATAAGGTGATGACATTTTAATTGTAGAGTGTCGTCATTTTCAGATAGTTGTCTCGCATTTCATAGCATAATATATTAATTATGGTTTTGTTTACAGTACTACGTAGAGAGAGCATATATTCAACAAAATTAATTAAGCACCTTGTTAATTTAGTTAATATATATAGTAATTGGTGAATGGAACTTGGTGATGATGCACAAACCAAACCAGCTTCTTTTCTAATATAAATATATCATCCAATGTTACAGTATGTTTTTCTCAGGTCTTTTTCATCAATAAGATGTTATCATTATGAGATAGAGTTGTATAATAATATATATGTGTGTGTGTGTATATATATATTTAATGTGTATTGAATAATTTAAATTTGTGAGTGAAAGTATTTTGAGAAACTCTTTCAACATTATGTAAGAATAGTGCTCCATTTTGAAAAATCAGCAACCATCGGAGCAAGCCAATCGGCTCATAGCTACATAGATTTCAAATTTTAGTATTTCACACCTTAGTTAATTACTTAATTTTACTAAAAATAACTCTCCATTTTTATTTTTGTTGTTATTCTAATATCAAGAGAGAGGAGAGAGATGAGATGTGGCTTACTGGCAACGCATGTTGAGATTGTGGGAAAAGTTTTCGTGTTCGATCCCCACTAAACACACTTATGGGGAGGGGTGAAGAGCCTTGACTGTGACTAAGCCCCATACCAGATTAAACCGGTAGTTTACACCAAGAAATAGAGAGAGGTGAAGAGTCTTAATTGTGATTAAGCCCCGAACCGGATTAAACCGGTAGTTTACACAAAAAATAGAGAGGAGAGAAAATGAACTCGAGAGGAGTTAGATTGGTGGTGAGGAAGAGTATCGAATATTTGGAGGAAGAGAGATAAATCGGTGGTACGACAATGTGGTTATAGAAAAAAATCAACCCTGTTTTTTTTTTTTTTCCAAAACTAAGAATAGTATGAACCCTAAATGACTTTACTAGATTGTATCTCATTTAAAGGATAATGTAGATTCATTTAGGTTGGACTTGTAAATTTCTCGAGTAGAGAGATTGCATATATTTGAGAAGAATCTCTTACATAGTAGATTAGTCACATGTCATCTTTTTATTGAACAAAATAACTTGTGATTTGTATCATCACCGATAAAATTAGTCGGTAACGGGTATGAGGGTGAGAAAAATATATATAGTCCACATACGGGTAATGGGGTAAAGGGAGTGAATGAATGATTCATTGATTCTCCAAGGGAAGAATCTGACATCCGCACATATAAGGTACTACCTTCGTTTCAAAATAAGTGTTGTTTTAAGGATTTTCACACATATTAAGAAAATATGTTAAATGACTTTCTTACCCTTAGATAATTAAAGACACAAAACTCATCATTACTAGCCTATTACTTTTGGAGTTATAGCTAAAAAAAATCATCTTTTATATGAGACAAAAAAAATGAAATCATGAGTAAAGAGTATTATGTGAAGTTCATGTGTATATGTTTGTTAAAAGTAGAAATCGACACTTATTTTGAAACAAAAATTGAACTCTAAAACGACTCTTATTTTAAAACAAAAATAGTATTTAATATAATTTATATATGTGTGAAGATTTTAGGTACATAGTTTTTGAATTAATTGTTTACATAATTACATACAATATTTAGATAATCATATTTGATTTTTATTTGGAGGATCTACTTAGATTAATGTGTAATTCACATATTTTGGTGAAGCAAAATTTTTTGTTTTGTGTTTACAATTTTTTTTTTTTTTTGGTACTTTGGTATGGGGAGTGCTAAGGTCTTGTTTGTTTCCCCTACATCAACTCCGATAAGGTCCGCCTAGTCG
>JAYMTK010002811.1:0-13199 GCA_036897405.1 Pelargonium myrrhifolium | reverse complement strand
TGCATGTTCATGGATGACAACCTCTACTTCTGTCAGTTTTTCCTTCAATTGCAGAACTGTATTTTCTGCAAGTCTTGCATTTAAATTTTGTGCTGGGAGTTTGTTCAGTAAACTACTGTGTGCCTTATTGTAGGGTGTTCCTAGCTTTTTTAAACTTATTTAGTAGAAGCCCGATCTTTAAAATATCTATTTCGAGCTTCATATTTAGGCAGTTGAATAATGGAAATATGTTTATTGTCCTGTCCTGCAATCTGTATTCAAAACCGTAAAGTATGCATCTTGCCTATGCCAACCCGCGATATCAACCATTTTATTTTATTTTCACATTACATTTTTTTTCCCTTTCATTTGGAAATGTAGCCTACTTATAATTGTATATTTGTACTCCTGTTGATGTTTTTTCTCTCATCAGATTACTTGTATTTTTGGATTGAAAAGTGGTATCATTGATTTGTTTAAATTGCTCAACTTAATTTGAGGAAACTTAATGGTGGATGGTCTAAGTACTCCATATTTTATCATGTATTTCCCAATCTAGGCTTGGACTTAAATATTTAGAGCATATATAAAGTTTGCAAAAGAATAATATGGAAGGAAAAGAATGATGTAATTTTGAGCTCTTATCTCCTAATAGTTTGGAAATAAAAAAGATGATGGTTTAGATACATTGTATTTTGAACATTCCAATTCACCATTATGCTTGTCAACAACAACGGCTTCCAAACCTCTGACATTTTATTTACTGCTTTTCTATTTCAGTTCATTGCCTCCTTCTATCAACATGTCGTGGTCCAGAGACGAGTATGCTTCTCTTCTAGTTTTTATTTATATAATTTTATTTTGGGGTGGTGTTATAAATCTGCTGCTGGAGGGTGTTATGTAAGCAGAGGTAGCATACCTTCTATCATTTAATGGTATTAGTTGTCATAGTTATGTTTCTTCTTGATCGTTATGTCACGAACCTCTTGATCTTGTCTGTAACATAGTATCAACAAAGTTGTATCATGCAAATTTAATAGGTGCGGAATCCTGTCGAGAGAGATGAAGTAGTAGGAATTACCAATTACATTGATTTTGGCTTTGAGTTGCAGACAAGGTATTTCCAAGTTTTCCTATCCATACAAAATTAATGTGGTTTATTAAAATATCTGGTTTTCACTATGATCTTATCCTGAAAGGATTGATGATGCCAATGAGGAGAGCAATGTCTCTGATTCCACCTTTCAAGTGGCTGCTTCCTGGCAGGCTAATAAAAACTTCTTGCTCAAGGTAGCACTTCTGATACAGCCGTTGCGCTTTTGATTGTGAATTGTTCATATCAAGTTTGACAATTAATGCTATTTCATTTCGGTAGGCAAAGTTGGGGCCTCGCAGCGAGACTGCAGCTCTGGCATTCAAATCATGGTGGAAACCTTCTTTCTCTTTCAACATTTCAGGTACTGTTATGTTGGTTGATTATTTCAGGCATTGCTCCTAAAATTCTTTCTTTCAGTTGTTCCATATTGTAGAGTTGGCAATTCGGGATTCGGGTTCAGGTCGAAAAGGTCTGACCCGAATCCGCCCCGCAAGGGGTGCAGGCTGCAGATTGGTACAAAATGTGTGGGTTGCCTGATCCGACCCAAAATTATTGGGTCTATTTTGTGCGACTCGTACCCACATTGATCCGGGTCGGGTTTTGGGTGCTTGGGGGTTCGGATTTAAATTGCCTGCTCTACCTTACCGTACTCTTCAAGCTAAGTTTGAAATTGCAGTTTTCTTGTGCATGTTGAAAGTTACACAATATTATAGATTGTGAGGGGCACATGTGAAAGTATGTGCATGTTGAAAGTCCCACAATATTATAGATTGTGAGGGGTACATATGAAAGTATTTAGGTGTTTTTGTTTTGTAACAAAATGCAAGATGGAGATATAAGATTTTGGCCTTTTATCATGTGTGCTTGATTTCGATACATTACACCTTTAGACTGTGTTTATAGATTGACGGGCAGACCTTGCATGTGTATCTAGATTTGTCAGACTTTTCCTTGGATAACTGCATAGAAATTTTGTAATGAAATCAATCTTATTGTCTTGCAGCTACAAGAGATCGTATTACAGGAAGAACAATGCTTGGATTTGGCGTCCATGTTGACAGTATTAAGGAAGCCAGGTTTGTTTGTGGTTTTTGAATAAAGTTCTTGTCTATTTAAAGATCAGTGATTGCCAAGCGCAGTTGCTTGTGATCATGTCTGAACTCTTAATAATTATGTACACGGCTTTCAACTCAGTGCAATAGCAGATCATGCTTTTCGCTTCTACAAAACTTATAATATGTCCTCTCTCTTTCCTTCATCTATTTTGCAGTTACCAAAGAGCTGATCCGAATTTTGTGATGCTGACGCCAACGAAGGAGCACTTAGCAGAGGGGATTGCTTGGAAAGTTGGGAGCAGACCAATGCTACAATCTAACCTTGAAGCTGGAAATTTTGAAGGTGTACCCAGGGAACTGAAACCCTTAGGAAAAGTGTTGTAAATTGTCATTCACTAGTGACTGGATCGACTCTTATCTGTACTGAACCGCAGATACACATTTTGTAATAATCTTTACAGTAGTGTGTTTAAATTTTGGATGTTTTTTGGTAAAATTCGTTCTGGTCAGATCATGTAAGTACTCACATATCACTAGACATCTCTGGAAGTTTAGAGTAACAGTCCAGAACATAGGGTGCAATTCTTGCTGGAAAACAGACTAGTTACTTTTATAGTGTAATATGCGCCACACAAAGTATTGACACTGGATAGGTGCTTCCGGGAAATGAACGGCCAAGATCTAAAACCAACAGAATCAGCGACATTTGGTGCCCGAGGATCCATTATTGCTCCTACTAATTTGACCGAGCACCGTGAATAATATCACTTAGCGACTAGCGAGTCAATCCAACTGTCCTGAACAAAGATGGCTGCTTATTCACTCATTTCCGCTTTCTCTCCTCCAATTCGTCGCTCGCCAAACAGGAGGCCAAGCTTCTTCATCTCCAAACCCCTCATTCTCGCCAAAAGGACCAAAGCGACTCCTCCTATTCTCTCTTTTCTGCGTCGCGACTCTGACCGGAACTCTCTACCTCTGACCACGAGTTCGGCCAAGCTCACTTTGGATTCTATTTTTGTTTTCTGCACTTCTGTGGCCTTATCGTTCTCTCTGTTCATCGCCGATGTCGATTCAGCGTCGGCTTTTGTTGTCACTACTCCGAGGAAGCTGCAGACTGATGAACTTGCTACGGTGCGGCTCTTCCAGGAGAACACGCCTTCTGTTGTCTACATCACCAATCTTGCTGTCAAGTATGTTGTAATTGTCTATTATCTGCCACGATCAGTGTTAGATTGGATTTGTTCCTGTTTTTTTGTGAGGTGTAGTTGTGGATTGATGTGTTTTATGTGCTCTAGGCAGGATGCTTTCACGCTGGACGTGTTGGAGGTGCCACAAGGGTCGGGATCTGGCTTTGTGTGGGATAAAGATGGGCACATTGTCACCAATTATCATGTGATTCGCGGTGCTTCTGATCTCAGGTTGGCTGGCTTTATTTTGATTTCATTTGGAGTAGCATCTTTGCTATGATACATACAAAATGTAGATGTATTATACATTTATGTGTTAGGTTAGGCTTAACAGTAGCAAAATTTCTCTTACAAAACGGTGTATTTGCATGTTGCATGTGGCTATTTAAATTGTTGGAATTGGAATTTCAGAAATTGTAATACAACATATATAATTAAGGTATAGAGAAGGTGGTGTTACTAAGTATGAGTCTCAACTCACTTCAGTTCATCGAATTTTCTGCCATGAAATGTGGCAGTGGACCTTAATTCAGCTTATGCTTTTTTCTTAATGTCACCGAGTGCATGAAGCTGGGGTTGCCCAATGCGTTTTCTATATGAAATGTTTTTTTTTTGGGTTCTGGCTTCTGGGATTATCTACAATTATCTCAAGTCTTCAATCACATAGATCATCCATAACTAACTGGCAAAATATTGTGTTCTTGTGTAGCCCTTGGAAGTTTTCTGACATGAGGGAATAGGGATATCATTAAATTGTTTGTTTCCCTTTAATTTCTTTGATGGATGAATGTGATCCTCAAGTGGTTAGGCATATTGAGCTAATATGTTTGATGACAAATATGGCATTGGGATCAAAATGACATCTCAATTTAATATACCATGGAACTATTTGTTTGCGTTAGTGATTAGCATCTTAATTAACTACTTTGTACTTTGTTACTCATAAAACCTGTGATCCTAAGTTCAATTCTCTTACTCATGAACATGAGATTCATGTGGTTCAACATCTTGAACAAATATTCTGGTTGATGGTAAATAATATGACATTGGGATCGGAATGTCATTTTATATTTATAGTGGTGCATTACTTATTGTTGGCCTCTCAAGTGGTGCTAGTTCTGTACAGGGTCACTCTCGCTGACCAGTCAACATATGATGCGAAAGTTGTTGGGTTTGACCAAGACAAGGATGTTGCTGTGCTCAGTATTGATGCACCTAAGGATAAACTTAGGCCTATACCTGTTGGTATCTCTGCAGACTTACTTGTTGGTCAGAAAGTATTTGCTATTGGAAACCCTGTAAGTATCTACTTTTCTCGAAGGGCAGTTGTTTGTACTGTTAACTCTTGCATTATGAAGCACTGATTCACCATTTTGGTGACTAAGTCGGGTTCACGTGTTGATCACGAAATACACGACTTCTACTTTATCATTTCAATAAGGGGTAATACAAAAAAACTACCCCAATATTGCCCACAACATTTAATTATCCTGACGAATTTTTCATGACACTTAATCCTTACCTTTAGCTCCCTCATCCCGTCTATTAATTTTAGCAGAATATTCTGCTATTTTCCATCTATTGAAAGATTGTAATGACTTGGTTTGTTTGTTTAATTTTAACTTATATTAATGGGTCATAATGACAACTGAGAAATGACTTTGAAAATGAAGTTGATTGCAACGATTAATGTAATTAATTTGCATAATATACAACTTGGATTTTGATTTGATAGTTTGTTATCGAGCTAAACTTTAATATAATTAGGATCTACAACTTCATACAATTTGTTACTGTTAATGTTATCCCATATCGAAAGAATGTGAGGTCTGTCACCACTTGATATACACGTTGGGCCCTCCACCTATCAACTTAAGATTTTGGGTTCGATTCAAGTTTAACATGGTATCAGAACTGTTCTGTTTGGGCCTAGTGACCCGTTTGTCTTGTCTCCATTCTTGGCCCACGTGCAGGGTTTGTTGTGTTATCCGGCCTGCACGTGAAGGAGAGTGTTAATGTTATCCCACATCAAAAGAATGTGAGGTCTGTCGCCACTTGATATATATGTTGGGCCCTCCACCTATCAGCTTAAGCTTTGGGGTTGGATTCAAGTTTAACAATTATTAACAAAATAAATAGTTTAAATTAAATTACTTCACATGTCTTGATGCATCGTGTCCTATATATTTCAAAGTGGTGCTTCGTATCTATTTCACTTCACTTGGATTCCATGTTAAGCAATGTATAATATATGCTTGATTATACAAGTGATAAGTCATCATAAAGTATCTTGAGGTTATAATCAACCTCAGAATGACCATAATGCTTCTCAATCTCAACTTAAATGTATTTTGCACTATGTGATAGTGAAATCTGAAACTTGTCCAATAGATTGCAGTTTTCTTCCTTCTTGTCTACTCTGAATTCTAGAGGATGGCTCAATAGATTGATCTTGTATAACTCAATAATGCATATCTGTACATCAAAATGTAGTCAACTATAGGACTATAGATGTGACAATAATATGATTCCTAGTTAGTTATATATTATTTAGGTTCCCTTTGACTCATATCTTTGTGTGCAAGTGCTGTTAAAAGACTATAGTTATAGTGACCATGAATACTTGAAGTTTTATGTTCATATCATTCTAAACTAGAATTCAATTTAACTTCTTTCCTTCTTATTCATGTTTGTGCAGTTTGGACTTGACCATACTCTCACTACCGGTGTTATCAGGTGAGAAATCTACTAAAATATACCTGTCTATCAGCAAATCATTACACCATTTTGTTAAAATGTCAGTTTTGAGAAATCAAGCCAACCCACTCATCAGTTCTGTTACTTCTGTTAATTACTGGTATTCGCATGTGAACATGCATATGAAGCAAGCACTTGTTTTAACTTTCTAAAATTTAATTGACACCTTTTTACAAAGGTAAACTTCTATTGTATTTGTAGTGGACTTAGAAGGGAAATCAGTTCAGCTGCTACTGGCCGTCCAATTCAAGATGTTATACAGACAGATGCTGCCATCAACCCTGGTAATAGTGGAGGACCACTTCTCGATAGTTCAGGAAGCCTTATTGGGATAAATACAGCTATATATTCTCCATCTGGTGCATCTTCTGGTGTTGGATTTTCCATTCCAGTTGATACTGTGAGTTGTTACTAATTCACATTTCAGTTTTGTGAATTACTTTGGTTTTGAGTTATGGTAGTGAGTTCAGTTGAGGATTTGGAAATTCTCTTATGCTCCCTTTGGATTCTTGGCTTTCATTTGAAATTCTGCCAAATTCAATATTTGATGCTCAAAGAAATTGGAGTTGGATTTGACTCAAATCCAATAGGATTGTAAACATGCATACAAGATACAACATGAGATTTTAAATTACAACTCTTTCCTTGTCATTTGAAAATCTGTCCTGAACATTATATTTGTAATCAAATCCATGTTCCCAAACACCACCTTATCTATCTCACATTCAAGATTAAATTGTGAATGTGCTCATGTGTCCAGGTTAATGGCATTGTTGACCAGCTAGTGAAGTTTGGAAAAGTAACCAGGCCTATTTTAGGTATTAAGTTTGCCCCTGATCAGTCTGTAGAGCAATTGGGAGTAAGTGGGGTGCTTGTCTTGGATGCTCCAGCAAATGGTCCAGCCGGCAAAGCGGTACACTCAGTCTTTCCTTTCACATATTGTTTACTCTCTCTCCCTCCCCCTCTCTGAAACACACTAAAATATGTAGTCGGTTGGAGATATGTTGCCTTGGTGTTGATGATATATATTGTCAGCCTAAATTAAACTAAGATAAGTGTACACCTTTGTTGCAGGGTCTGCAATCCACAAAACGTGATGCATATGGTAGACTTATCTTGGGTGACATCATAACGTCTGTGAATGGAAAAAAGGTCACAAATGGTAGTGACTTGTACAGAATTCTTGACCAATGTAACGTGGGTGATGAGGTATGCAAATTGACCTTAAAATTGATTTTGCTAAGTATTGTGGTAGCTTGTGCCTGCAGGGATCTGCTATCCCGTATCAGGAATAGAGTAATGGACCCCAAAATTTCTCTTTATTTCCTATTCTTGGAATAATAAACGGAAGTTGTCCTTATCAGCATTCTCTCTGTCAAAATTTTCAGAAGCTTGTTTCTAAATTCCTAAAAAAAAATAGCTTTTATGATTATATTGGTAATAATAGTTTACATCTGAATCCATCCCATTATTATTGTTTTCCACTGGAAAATAAAATGGGCATGACAACTTTAAATTAGTGTTTTTGAAAACAAATATAACCCAGTGCTACGGATACAAGTACTTGAAATGTGAATAGAATTAACTCAATAGATTGACATAATTGTTGCACATGTTTCAACTTCTGTCCCATCTCCTCACACACCTTACTGAACTAATTCCTGATAAATGTATAACCACAATTACAGAACCATGCCGGGACGTGTATCTTTGAGAATCTGCCTATATTTATTTGAAATTACCAATATAGTCATTGTACTATTCAAATTGGACCAACAGTCCTGAACTACGAGTTGAACCAATTTGGTCTTGAGCTACACCAATCTGAACTAACTTGGTTTCTCACATTAACAGATTAACTCTTGCTAAATTCCTTGTAAAATGTTGTTGACGTGATGGTAAAATAGTTAAAAATACATCAATTACATATGTTAGCTTATGTGATATTATTTAACAGATTAGCAATTGAACGCCACCTGTCAAATTTTGTGGGCTATTTTTCTTTTGTTTCTATTTCCTTCCCTTCTTTTCCTTTACACTCCATGTCTCGACTTTCTCTGAAGAAAAGATTATCCACTTTTCTTTTAGGTAAGTTAGTTACAACTACCTGAGTTTTTTTTTCTTTTTCCTACAAAGTGATGCACACGAAGGGAATCTAAGCACTAATTTAATTATCCTTATATTTTAGTTTTTAAAAAGTACTCATTTTGGGAATGAGGGATTAAGATTTAGGAGCTAAATTTGCCATTGGTGGCCATGGCTGCTGCTTAATGGGCTTGTTTCCCACATCTCCCTTCCTCCTTAGCAACTCAAGGTCACTCACCTCTGCTACCTCCTCTGCAACTCTAGGTTGCTACAGCCAATTACAATGCAACATTTGGCATCAAGCTTAATTTTTCCAAAAAATTATCTTTAATTATGTTTATTGTCAGGCCAACATCTATCAAAGTTATTGTGAGGGGCCAAAGTGGTAAAATTAGATGACTAAATTGTTTCATTATATATTCAGGGACTAGATTGATCCAGTTCATGTAGTACAAGAACCATTTTTATTTTTATTTTTATTATTATTATTATTATTTTTACAATGGATTCTTTAAAGTTCAAGACTCAAGTTAAATGTTGATGTTTAGGTTTGAGGTTTCTGTCTTATAATTAGGTCTGAACTTATTCCTGGTTATAAAATGAATGACAAATTTATATTTGAATTATTTTAAACATCCTGTCTCTAAGTATGAAAATATTATTCTACATTTGAACTGCAGTACACTTCATTAACATATTTTTTTGATGTTCAGGTAATTGTGGAAGTCTTGCGTGGTGATCACAAAGAAAAAATTCCGGTGGTACTTGAACCGAAGGCAGATGAGACATAGTATGCCACATGACCCAATGCATACCACTAGTACAGTAGATATACGAGGGAATGCCATAGCTTCTGTGTATTCATTATTTCATGATAATGGGTCTTGTTGTACATACGCCCGCTTCTGTACCATCTCTTCTTTGTGGAAATTAACATCAATGAAGCGAAATCATTTTGCTGTTTTTCATCAATTTGATTTGTCTCATCAGCTGTAATCGTGGACTAAAATGATTGTAGTGTCTCATTCGGTTCTTATTTGGAACCTTACATATTACAAAGGGAGACAGATGTGCAGTTTCACCCAAAATAATTGTATTGGGACAAGCATCTGTAGGTCATTATCGGAAGGTTGTATGGATAATTATAATTTTCCAGACTTGAACCATTGATTGGTAACCATATTACTAACATGTCCTGTATACTTGTATACATACAGGTCGTCCCCTAGAAGCATTGATGAAGTCAATAGTGTAGTAGTAATTTATAGAGGCACGGCTTGTTCTGATTTCTACTTTGCATAGAGGTACGACTTGTTTACACATAATGTACCTTGCCTTGTTCATTCATTTTGAGGCTTGTTGAAGAAGTTCTTATATTTTATGAAGGCATTGACTTGTAGTAATTTTTCTTCATTCTTACTCCAACTCCCAGTCAACTGGTCAATACTTTTAAATCCAGTGTAGTAGGGAATATGTATGAAACGGTGATTTGGCTATCTCATTATTTATGAAAGGTCAGAACATTAATAAGTTTGGCAGGCAGGGAGTAAAATATTGATAATAGTAGTGGTCCTACGTATTGGTACAAGTGCTGAATTATGTGTGTATTCACTCGTATATAAGTCTATAATTGATGTTATGGTCAAAGGTTGACCCATTTGATCATCATGATTTAGAACACGCACTTGGTAGAGTTTCAACTGGTTTTTGTATCATTACATTTCAAGTGAGTTTAATTCTAATGTTATATAAACATTACTGCTAACATGGGGATGTGTGCCATTCAACTATCGGCTTGGTTGAGTTTTTGGAGAGTAGACCATATGTATCCAGAATTTTTCACATTTACAGTACTCCCTTTTCATTTAGTTAGAAATTAGTTGAGCATCATGGTCATGTCATCAATCATCATCAGCTTCATATATAAGAGTTAGGTGCGCAAGCAGATGATTCTATTCCACAGTTTGTGACTTTGTTCACAAGTACATAAAAAGGAGTGGCTTTTTCCTCGAGAGAAAAGGCTGGGACTGCCACTGTCACTCATCTGTTTATGAACATGAGAATGGAAGGGGGAAAACAATACCAGAAGAAAGGTTTGTGGACAGCAGAAGAAGACAAGATCCTTACCGATTACGTGAAGCTGCATGGAAAAGGACAGTGGAATCGGGTTGCCAAAAAAACTGGTGAGAACTTTCTTCTTTGTTCTCTTCTTCTGTTTGCTAGGCAAGTGGAGTGGGTTGTTACTAAATTATGGCCTCTCTTTTTATTTTCCAATTGTGTACCTTGATAGGTTTAAAAAGATGCGGCAAGAGTTGCAGGTTAAGGTGGATGAACTACTTGAGTCCATCTGTGAACAGAGGCAACTTTACTGAGGAAGAAGAAGACCTCATCGTTAGGCTCCATAAACTCCTTGGAAACAGGTGTTTCTTCTTCTTCAGTTACTTTAATTGTCATTTTCATTCCTTTCTGTTAGGAACCTCATCTAACAACAACCATATTGCTTGATCATAATTCACTTGCATCACTAGATATGGAATATGTTGATAGATTGTAGTTCAAATTATATGTGTTTAAAACTATTTGTCTGTTTCTTTGGGGGTGTAATTATTAGGTGGTCTTTGATTGCAAAACGGGTTCCGGGAAGAACAGACAATCAAGTGAAGAATTACTGGAATACCCATTTGAGCAAAAAACTGGGGATCAGAAAGCAGAGTAATAGTAACAGAAGCAGAAATGTTCATCTTCCAAGCCTACCACAAAACTCTTCTCCCAGATCAGATAAGGTCTCCGAGGCATCAACCATTTCAGCTTCTTCGAGCATTTCTCATGAAAACATGATCTCTGGAGCCGGTGAAGTGAAGGTGGATGGAGGCAGCAGCCAAGAACAAGAAGCTGTTGTTGATGCTTCCGAGTCTCAGAAAATTAGCTCGAGTGGGGGATATGCGGATTCGTTTTGCGGTTTCGACTGTGAATTTGAACTAAGTGGCATTAGCACCATGGACTTCTTGAATCAGTATGCTGTGGAGTTTGATTGGCAATGTTTATAATAAGTTTTTTATATTCTTTAATTTGGTAGTACTACCAGCTACCAATTATACTTGTGTGTGTACCTGAAATGAATGTTATTGAATTAAGTACTGTTTCATCTTCTGCACAATTTTTTACAAGAGTCATCTCATAAAACATCAAAAATCACTCGTGAATTGATATCTCTGTCTTGCATATGTATGTGTGCACAAGTGAGGAACCGAATCTATCTTAAAAATGTGAATTAATTAATGATAAGTTTTCTTTCTGCTGATGATTGATGTTAAAAGTTGCTCAATTACAAGAAATGTGTGCAGTGCAGGGTAGTAGTTGAGTTGTGTCCAAGCATTTCCAATGGTGGTGAGTGATGCTCCAGAGAGACAGAGACAGAGAAGCAGTACAGAACAGAACTGGGCTAAAATTATATATATAAGAGATGAATTATCAGAATTCACAGCTACACCACCAACCACCATTCAATGATATTGATACTGGGTCTGTGTGTGGTGGATATATATATATATATAAGATATTGATAACTCATCCTCACAATTTAATACCTTGTCCCTACATTTTACCCAGAGATCTACAGTGTTGCCTCCTGTACTCTACTGCTACTTACATTTCCATTTCTCTTTTAACAAAACAAATGCTAAGGCGAGGTAATTCCATGTCTCTCATATATAGAAAATGATTATTTGGATAGCTTGTGGGATAAGAGTTGCAGTACCAAACTCCTGAGTGAGGACCAAAACCACAGACATCAGTACTGAGTTGTGGATGGAATCTCTGGATAGTCTTTCTGATTTTAGAGCGAAAAGAAGAAGAGCTTGATTACTCATGATTCATGTCTAATAGTGAAGCTAAGGATAGGCCGTAGTAGGCAATGACCCGCCTTAATTTTATTACTATTCTTTTTTTTGAACTCAAAGTAAGCATGTTTATTACTTCAAATCATTTGACAAGTAAACAAAGGAGGGAACTAACAGTCAATCGAATCCTCCTGACCAAACATAGAAAGCGAGGACCTCGCAATAGCGTGAGCCACTTAATTCGTAGTTCTCTTACTAATTAAAAACAACGGACACACTACTCAACTTAACTAAAACATCATGGATTTCACTCACGATCAAGGTAAAGACATTGTTGTCCTCCCCTTCAGCTTGCACTGCTCAAACCTCTCATCCTAATTAGTATAAATCACAGATTTTTAGTGATTGAACTAATGTTACTGTTTTATTTTGGTACGAAGCTCATTCAATTTTTAATTTAAAATTAAGAGTCAATGAAAATAAGTCCTCTCCACTTCTTTTCTTCTCATTTATTTCTTTGGTGCCCAGCCTAATAACCAATCATGGCAGCATATACATTACCCAATTATTTATAAGAAAGTCTTAAGTGTGCACAAACTAAATGCACAAAATGCCCATCCAGCCATCGAGTATTTGAAGATAATATATACTCCCTATGTCCCAAAATGAGGGTCATGTTTCACTTGTATTTTTGACCAAAAATGAGTTTTTTTTTTTAGTAAATTAGTTATGCATGAATTGTCAATAATATTCTTATAAAAAGTTAGTTAAAATCTCTCACCACATACTAATGAGTATACAATAGTAAACATACCACACTAACTAACTTCTCCTTAATTTTTCTAAAAATAGAAAAGAGAACACTCGTTTTCGAATGGATGGGTAATACTTTTACATGAGATTTATTGATACTAATTTTTTTTAATAATAACTTGTATTGTAAAAACATAATTTTATTTTGGCTTGTATGCTAAATTGTTTTAATTTTAAACATTGTTGATTTAATAAAATTTGAGCATCGAAAACGATATTAAAGAGTAAAATGGGAATATATTTATTTCCTAATAATAAATTATACTATGGGGTCGTTCGTTTAATTTTTCATAAAAATAAAGAATTTGAATTGAATTCTATTTTTTTAGGAGTTGAAATATTCAAAAATGTGAATATTTCAAATTTCACCCCCTACCATGGAATTTCA
>JAYMTK010002810.1:0-13200 GCA_036897405.1 Pelargonium myrrhifolium | reverse complement strand
ATTCTTTTGTCTTGTGTCTGAGAACATTCTTGAAGTCTTTCCAAGAAGGAGGTAATTTATCTATAATTACAGCAACTTGAAATTGCTCATCCAAAACCATACCTTCGGATGTTACCTCGTGAGCGATTTTCTGAATTTCGTGCGATTGTGCCTCAACTAACTTGTCATCTGTCATCTGGAATTCGATATAGTGGTTGACTGCATATTTCTTCGTCCCCGCCTCCTCGGTATCGTATTTTTTCTAAAGTGCTTTCCATATGCTTTGCGCGGTATTGTCGTCATTGTTGTAGTAGTCATAGAGATCGTCGGATAGGCCGTTGAGGATATAATTTTTTTCATATAAAATTGTTTCTATCCACGTCTCTTTTTCTTTCGTTTGAGCTTCCTTCTTAGGTGCAACAGCGTTTTCGTCCACGGTCGGCATAATTGTGATCAGAATAGTAGCCACCTTTTTCACCGTGAGGAAGAACAACATCTTCTGCCTCCAACGCTTGAAGTGGCCTCCCTCGAACTGGAACGGTCGATTGATATCGGCAGAGGATTGTCCAGCAACATCATCAATCGACATGGCAATAGAACGCCTTAAAATTGTTAGAAATAAAATGCAATAAATCGAAATGAAATTGTTACCGATGAGTTGAGTCGCTGACTAGGTCGCTCTCTTTAAGCGTTCGCGGCACTGACCGAAAAATTACACGATAGATTAGCAACCACGGTGTCCCCAGGATAAAACAGCCCACTCGATTTTCATTTCTTTGTTGCACCACACAGAACGATTTGAAAATCTATACTCTGGAGTTGGTATTGCTGCTCTCAAAATAAGGGGTTTGTGTTTTTTTTCCGTTTTTAAAAACCAATTTTTGTTCTCTGTATCTATAGTCTGATACTGCAATAGGGTTTATAATGAAACCATAAAATATACGTTGCTGTAAGGAAGCAACGTTCACATGATTGTGTGAGAGAGAAAATCGGCGGAAGATTAAATGGTTGAAAACCGTTTCAGTTTTGGCAAAATTCGTTTTGAAATTCAAACGAAGAAAAAACAATTTTTGTGAAAAAATATTTTAATCAACCCACACCCGCACACCGGCCCAGCCCAGCCCGCCCGTCCAATCGGACGGCGCGCATGTTTTGGGCCAAGCCCATCTAGCTCCTTTCCCTTCCACAAAAGTGGGTACCCCTGCCCGTCTAATCGGACAACGCGCGTGTTTTGGGCCAAGCCCATCTAACTCCTTGCCCTTCCACAAAAGTGGGTACCCCCAAAGGGCACACCCTAATGGCCAAGAAAGCTCATTATAAAATAAGCAACTCCTTTATGCTTAGCTGATGTGGGACAAAGCAAAATAAGCAAAAACCATATTTTGAAAAATAAACACAACAAAACAACATCATCTTCGGTTGCCAACGGTCAATAATACTTTGCCTATCCAATAATCACTTGAGTGGCCAACACTTTTCAATGGTTCTTCCTCATTTTGAAAATCTGTTTATTAACGACAACAAATTGGAAGGAAATATCCCAAGATGGCCGATAGGTAACAGTTTATTTGCAATTAATTTGTCCAAAAATAATTTTCAGTAGTCTTATTCCTCAATAGTTTTGTACTTCTGAGCTCTTTCAAAATCTAACAATAATTTTTTTTTTCTATTTACCATCTTGCCTTCTTTGGCTAATAAGGCGTTTTCACGTGAGCAAAAATAGATTGTAAGCATTGTTAATGTTTATGGAAGAACTGTTCAAAGATGTATCTAATTTAGTGATGCTAGATCTTAGTGACAACAAATTCAACGGGACGTTATCAACTTTGATTGCAATTTTTTCTTCTTAAAGCCAATCATTTTCATGGTCACATTCCTATCTAGTTATGCAGCTCGAAAGATTTTTCCGGGCCTAAACTTCGATCCATGCCTAAAAAATAGTACTTTTGAATATGCTAATATTGATAGTGGTGGTTTCTATCTTTAGGAATATGAATTGTCGGTTAATACAAAAACAAAGTTCAAAATTGGGTTACCGACAAGTATTTTCACACTCTTCTAAGCATGTCAATGTAGAGACCAGAAAAAAAAATTTCTTACATGGTTATGTCAACACTAGATTTGTCCAACAATAACCGACCCAATTCCAATTGTGACTAAAATTTGAGTAAGCTTTCCTCTCTTAATTTGTCACAAAATTATCTAGATGAACCAATTCCCATCACATTTTTAGGGCAAAGGATATCGAGAGTTTAGATGTTTCTCGTAATAAATTGATTGAGAAAATTTCCCAATTGAAAGAGTTGAACTTTTTGGGAGTGTTTTGTGAGACATACAATAACATGTCCGGTGCAATACCAACCAAAGGTCAAATGAGTTGATTTCTCTGGTAACTAGTTTCATCAAATGTCACAAACCGACCTTCGGTTGATATTGCAGCAGACAAATTATTATATACCACACTAATTAAACACACTAAAAAGATTTAACTCTTTCAATTGAGGAACTCCTCAATAATAGTTAAGACTTAAAATCAACTTTTATTTTATGGGACCCACATATTAATTACTAAATTTCAAATTACTGAACTAAAATCTTACTTCAAAGGAATTTTGTAAATAAAAAATTGAAACTCTTTTCCTTCTTTCTTCATAACCCTTTAACCACTTATTCTTACAAATTCATAATATTACTTTAGGTTGATAATAAAGTTTAGAAAGAGAAAAACGATTGTTGGTTCTAGTTTACATTCAAAATTGTGGGCATTGTAATATCTACAGGTTAGTAAAATTCATTTTTCTCTACTTTCTCTTTAATCAAAGTCTTCATTGATTTTTCATACATATTCAATATTGAACCCGAACTGGGGGTGCCATAAATTCGATTCGATAAATTTTAAGTCTTGTGTGATTTTTGGGCTAGTAAATTAAATTCGAAAGAACTCTCACTTTTACACTAAAAAATGAAATCCGAACAAACTTGAATCCTTTTTGGCTCATATTCAAGTTAACTTTTATTAATTCAAATTTAAAAATAAATAAAAAAACTCGATATAAACTCGAAATTGTCACATGATGATCATTGATGTTGTGAATGTTATATACACACACAAACACTCTAGAAATTATAATTTACCATATAGAAAAATTGGAATAGCATAACGAAGGAAAAGAAAGTAGAGGATTAGCTAGTTGCCTAAGTTTCTCAAAGCCAAAATTATAATTATAATATAAATTTTTAATTGAAATTTGAACTTCAGAATTGACAGATCATGTCTCAGTCTATTTACTTTTGTATGCTTCATTCTAATTTAGTTGTGATATAATTGTAGATTTTGGATAGTATACAATATGGATGTGCAAATTGAGAATAATTTGATTTGATTAATCGACCAGACATTTCAATCCCGTGAAGAGCTTCTTGAAGATGTTCGAAAGTTTTGTTCGTCAAAAGGGTATGCTATTTCTATTAAAAGATCAAATAAAGATATAAATATTATTATTGGTTGTGATAGAGGTGGATGTTATAGAGATAAATGCAATATACCTAAGGAAAAAAGACAAAGAAGATCGGGTACACGTCTTATAAATTGTCCTTTTGAAATATTGAGAACAAACAAGACGGGGGGTTATGAATTTTAAAAGTGAAAAATGATTCTCATAATCACGAGCCTTCTAGTGTTATGTCTAGTCACCCTTCTTCTCGACGTTTGACAAAGGAAGAAATTAAAGATATTGAAAAATGAGCAAATCGGGTATTCAACCACGTCAGTTATTACTTCACTTAAACAAAAAAATCCAAACCTTCAAGCAATATCAAGAACTATTTACAATACAAAAGCTAGGGGTAATAACAGAAAGCATCCCTGAAGTATGCGTTTGCACAAATTGCACTCCTGAAGTTTGGTCTATAACTTTAAGCACCCTAATGTTGCCAAAGATGTTTTTGTCCATAACACTGTTTGATGAAGGATAAAATGACCAAATTACCCTTACTTTTTTTCCTTATTTTTATAATATACGATAAAAATTAATAATAAAAAAAAACAGGGGTCAGATCCCAACTCCAACCCTAACCCCATCTCCACTCCCAACCCCAACCCAATCTTCACTCCCAACCCCGTCTTCTTTTCAAAATCTCCTAAGCACCAGCAAACCACACCCGTCCTTCTACACTCCACCAAGCCATGAATGGAAGAGGAAGGGTAAAGGCGATAATGGCAGCAAATCTCCGTCAACGAAAACGGCATCAACTAGCTGACAACTTCGACGATCGTTGCCTCTCCTCCTTCTCGCCTGCTCCACTACCGTGACCTGGTCCGCCTTCACGCACACGGATCTCGACTCAGATCCGGTCGAATCGACCGCTGAGATGAACGAACATCTCATCTTCTCCGTTCGACCAGGGAGATGAACAACTTAGCACAACCGCCTCTCTCTCCTCCAGATCTGACTGTGAATTGAAATATACAAGATCGTGTCATCGTCGACAAGAGTAGCCACCAGCACTGCCGGTGATTTTTAGATCTGTTGTTTTGGTTCTATTTTCATATCTTCTGGGTATAAAATTTTCATATATGTCTGATTCTAGTTTGGTTTAGAGTTTGCTTATTGTAGTTTGTTTTTTTAATCCAAATTTGAGTTTGTTTTTATTAGAATCTTATTTTGAGATTCAATTGTTAAATTATTCACTTGGAATTTTTGATGTTATGAAAAATTAGAGAATGACTTTTAGATTTTTCGTTGAAATTACGATGTTTCTGGTAAACTTATGAACTTTTCGGCGAAATTATGAACTTTTCGGCAGAACTATGAATTTTTCGGCGAAGATATGAACTTTCCGGTGAAAATATAAACTTTCCGGCGAAACTATGAGTTTTCCGGCGATGTGAACAACATGAATGATGATGGTGTAGAAGATGAAAGAGATGGGTAGTTTGAAAATTTCACAAAAAAACATTGGTCATGTGTTGGGCACATGACATGAATAGTGACATTTTCCGTTAAGCTTAATTGACGAAAACATCTTTGAATAGTTCATGGGTACTTAAAGTAACAGACCATACTTTAGGGATGCAATTTGTAGAAACGCATAGTTCAGGAGTGGTTTGTGTAATTTCTCCTATTGCTTTTTGTAGATAAATTACATATAACTAGGAAATTAGGGATCTAAGTCAACAATTATTTCGCTTCGACTAAAACGTTAAGTTGTCTCGATGAGTAAAAGTGAATTATAATGTAGTGACAAGCTTCATTTTATATTGCAATAATCTAAAATTTTCGGGACTTCTTTTGCCCTTTATGTTAGAAAAAAAAACAGTTCCAACACTTTATATATAGAACAAGATGATTATTATCATCTATCATCATGTACATTGAATATGACAAGAACATTTGCAGATTTTGGCAAAGTTCCAAATCTCGGTGACACAATAATCAATGCGGTGTTTGAAATAATGAGGAAAATGTAAAAATTTCTTCCCTAGTTTCATCAATCAACTAAAAATCTAAACAAAATTCACCAGCTTATCCAACAGTTCATTAAAAATAATACTGGTAGGGTCCTAGTGTCGAGTAGAGCAACTCATCTTGTAGGATACTTGATGAGGCCAGAAGTATTTTGAGGTGATTCAATGCTGGTTTGTTTACTCTATTTCATGTTAGTAAGTCACGATAAATAAGTGATGAAAACTTTAAGGAATAACAAGTTAGTGTTTTAAAAAGTCAGTTATGTTTAATAAATGACCGATAAAAGTCAATTTAGTGTTTTTGCAATAGTTTGTTTGGTAAAAAAATTCCAGTAAACCAATATAAATAGTTTAATAATAATAATATAACCTAATTTTTTTTGATAGTAATATAACCTAAATTAAATTAACTTAACTTAAGTTTAATAATAATAATAATAATAATAATAATAATAAGGGTTTAATGTATATTAGTTGACTGATATAAAGTTATATCAATTGCACCAATAAGGTGGTGACACCTCATTTTAAATCATGGATCCGAACGAGTAGAGCAAAATTCACTTGGGTGGATATAAGTTATTTTAAATGAGGTGTCATCACCTCATTGGCTTTGTTAAGTTACAACTGATATAACTTTATATCAGTCAACTGATATACATTTTACCCTAATAATAATAATAATCTAACTTAAGTTAAATTAACCCAACCTAAATTAAGCTAAACCTTAGACATATAAATAATATTTTTCTCTCCTTTCCTTCTCAGCCGCCACCACCACCTCCACCCTCCGTCCGCCACAGATCCGCCTATTATCTCCATGGATTTGTCCTCCATCTCCTCCAGCTACGGCATGAAGCCTAGATCACCAAGCATCTCCGCCCTTAACCCCGACCTCCACCGCCGAGATCGTCAATTAACGGCAGCATCTCCGACGTTCGTCTCCATCTCCGCCTCCAAAGCCATTTAATCCCACCACTGTCGGCAACGATAATCGGTTAGTTTGGGATTTGTTCATGTTAGGATTATTCCGATTTTGGATTTGTCCAATTTTTTTTAATTCAATTTTGAAAGTTTGGATCATATTTACAAATTTATTTTGTAAACAAGATTTGATTATGTTGTATTTGTGTGGAATTTGTTAAGCGTAATGTTAATTTCAGTTTTGGATTTGTTTAATTTTTGTGGTTTTGGGTTAAACTTCAACAAATTTCAGATCATGTATACCCCACTTTTCATAATCACTTATCAAAATAGAGTTGTTAAGTGTCTTTACCCTTTCTTCTCTCTCTTGTATTGAAGGCCAATTTGGCAAATGCCACTGAAGTTACTGTTTCTACTGGACCAATTTAGCTTTCTATTGTTCAAGCTCCGGTAAGTTGGATTTTGGCTCATTTTACCAAACATATCCCCTACTGGGACAAAAATGACTTACTGAAAATCATATGTGGCACCTCCGGTATCGAGGAAGTAGTAAACAATCAAGCACTAAGCAATTTGATAATCTCATGTGGAAACTAAGTGCAAACTCTTTGCGGTTTTGGTGCTCCTGAAAGAAGTTTTGATGCTATTTGTGGGGTTAAGTGTTGAGAAGTGATTTGGCTCTCCAAAGTTACGATCTTCAGAGTGGAATTTCCTTGTGGTTAGTTTTTGAGTCCAATATAGTTTAGTTATCCGAAGTTGATACCTCTAAAGTTGAAACCACCAAAGTTGGATTGTTTAGAGTTGATTTATTTGAAGTCGAAACCTCCGGAATTAAGCTCTCCGACTGTTGATGAGTCTCGTTGGTCATCAAGTGATCGCTTTCATCACGGAGCCGCGGTATAGGGTCACAATGTCGGTCCGAATACGAAGATGATGTCCGAATCTCTTGAATTTTTCTCTTTTTATCTACACTTGTCCATGATAAAGTAAGAGACATGAATCGCATATGCTTTCATTAAGTCAATATAGAATCTCTCAAGAATTTCATTTCACTTAAGAAACTATAGAAAAAATGAACATATTTGCTGTTTGGTTGAAAAGAAGACAGTATACGTGAAAGACAAGAAAAGAATAAAACGAGTTTCAAATGACACCAGAATATATATCTCAGCTCTGTGGAGGTCTTGTCACTTTTTGGAACTCTCCATGTAATTGAACAGCTCAGTTCACCACCTTTGTTCTTGCTGTGTTATGTGTTCATTTAAATTATTTAATTTCAATTGATCAATAATAGGATACGCATCAAAATATTTCTTTTACTAGTAAGGTCATAGTTAAATGCATAGCTCATACACACTAAAATATATGTAAAAGAACTCGTGATTAAGATATGAGGCAAATTTTTCAAAACACAGAATCATAAAAAGTTTATCGTTTTCTTCCATATTCAAGAAACAAAATGCCACAAATATGTCAATACAAACCAAGATTCCAAACACAGGTTATTCATTTCTTGAACTCACTGATAAGCATAACAGAGGAACAAAACAAGTATTCTCAGCAGTTTATGAGTTGTGATTAGGAGAAACAATATATCCTAACAAAAAAAATGTAGAGGAAGCTACAAAGCAGAGCTTGATATTGAAGTGAAGCTGATCAATTCGATTTCTTGTCTTTTGGCTCATTGCTCTTCTTTGCACTTAAATGCTTGTCTTCTCCCATCTTCGCATGTGTCTCATTTTTCTGATCGAAATACCTCTCGAAGGACATTGGGAGGAACCGGGGAATCAAGAAGCAAAACAGATTGGTCGAGAAGAATAGAAGATTGGCAACGGACAGCACCTTCCCGAATCCATGCCATGCCACGAGCTGCATCCAAATCACGATGAGCAACGATACAAAACCCGACACAACTAGCAAAATTCATGTAAGTTCGTTAACCAAATTACCTGAACCCCCACATCTGCTGGCAACTTCTCGTCAAACCACACATCTTGCATCCAATCCACGATAACAAAAAGTCTCCTGACCGTGTAAAGCATAGGCACTAATGCTCTCACAGGAGGCGAAAACAAGGACAAGCGACTGATCACGTTCTCTGTCAGTATCTGAAACGAAAGCAAGAACAAATGGGGGGTAGCTGAGCGGACAGCGTGATCATCCCCCCTCGCAAACCCGCCCAACACGTATGCTAGTGGCAAGAAAAGGCCTAAAATAGTTCCCGCGATTACATAAAACTGGAAGAACATGCTTCCTTGGATAATTTCCTCGGAAGAGGTGTGGCTATCTTGGGATGGGAAAGCAAAGCGAGACAGCGCTACAAGGTACAAAGAGGCAAAGGCGGGGAAGGCAAGATCAACGAGAGACACGAGACCAGTAGCCGAGAAAACCATAATGAAAGCTACAAGTTGCAATTCTATCACGCGAAGTGACCCCATAAGCCCCCCAACAAAAGATTGTTGCTGCTGTTGGGCATTGAGCTTGTATTGAGGGTTTTTGCCAGGCTCACTTCCCCGACTCACAGCGGGAGATACGTCTGACACGTCTGTCATGACTCGATTTGTTCGTTTGAGTGTAGATTGGCGATACTAGAGCTTAAAAAGACTGATAACAAAGATTGTTCGATAAGGTATAAGAATGTGATCTTCTTAGCCTAACTGTTATCTGAAAAGCAAAGAAAGTTGCAAGATGTTTAGGCCTTGAAAATAATTGCATAGACATGTTCTTGTTTTGGATCAGCAATATTTGCATAGGCACAAAGCGCATAACAAACATATAGTCAATATAAAAAAGACAATCCAAGTTTTTGATCCTGTGAAGATGTTCACAATTTTGATTACCGGAGCTGATTTCAATCTAAAGGATCTCATTACTCTAAGAGACATTTCCACAAACACAAGGCGTGCACATTTTCATATGCATAAAATTGATCAAATTTGAAAGAAACAGAAGATGCAAATATTTTATCACAAATTAAGAAAGAAATCGATCAAATTAGTATTACCAAATGTTTATGATGAAAGCAAATGTAGCATCACCATGAATCCCAAGAAGAAGAGAGATCTTGGAGTTGTGAATGACAAAGAATCAGTTTTCAGTAACGAACCACCTCGCTTCCATGCTCACACTGCATCTTGAAACCCAAACAGATGCCACGTGTCACTTCATTGGACGAGTCTGTTCATATTCTACTGAACCAATAACAGAGACACACGTGTATTTTCAAAATACCAGTTAAATTTTATTTTAATGGATGCTAGCTAAGCTAAGCCCAATCCAAAATAATTTGGAGTTTGGACTACGCAGTCTTTTTTTTTTGGGCCCAAAAACAATAAATAAAAGAAAGGTTCTGTTTATTATTTATTAATTAATTTTAAATAATTTGTTGAATTAGTACAGTTTATTTCTTAATATTTTCATATTTATGTGCATGATCATCAGTCTTTAAATTACCAAATAAAATAATGAGGTGAGACATTTATGTCAAATATTATTAAAACGTTGTGCCTTAATGTTCTTGAATATGTTTGAATGGAGGCATGGCTGATAATTATTATATATATTCCATGAAGTATATAAATACACAAGAAATTTTACTAATCAGTCACAACTCACAAATCGCATAAACGCAAAACAAAATTTGACAAGAGAAAGTTAACAGCAATATGTTCGGTTTTCTGTCAAAAAAACCAAAAACTCTCGGTCCAGAGGCTAATGTGTGTATCTCTCTCTACAATTACTCTTTTTCTGTTCATATTAAGTACATGCTTAAATAAGAAAATTAGATTATTGCTGTCTTTGTTTCTTCAATTCAAATTGTCCATTTTCGTTTTTCAGGACTCTGTGGTGGTATTAGAATATACACTTCATTGTAAAAATTGTCCGAAGGAAATTAAGCAAGGCATTGAGAAAATGAACAAGAAAGGTATAAATTGCATTCCATCTCCAAATATAATTTTTATAATTATTTATGAGTTATATTTACATGTGTAGTCAAGACATTTTCCTTTGTGTTTTTGTTTGAGAGATTTATTCTCCTATGCGGAGGTGAATGTTTGTATACATTTAACCAAAAATTCTCTTTAGTTGTTAGAGTATGAAAAAACTTCAGATTTTAAGAGAAACATATTTTATTGTATGTGATAGACCATAATATTTTCATGGTCAACCGTCAGTATACAATATACATACATGTATTGTAGATCGATCTCAGAATTCGATATATGTGATTTTACTTTATAGTGTAGATAGTTCTAATTTCACAATCAACCTACAGTAGGTCGACCCAAATTGATATCAATCGACATGTTAGAAATGTAAAAGTCTAATAATATTTTAGTAAATTCATAATTATACATTTCCTTTCAAATGATTTTTCCAAACAATTTTACAATCTAGAATTTCTTTTGAACCTTCTTTCATACAGTGATTCAACTACTTTTGCATACATTTGAAGTAGAGAATCCAAATAAACTCTTTAGTTACATGAAACAATTTTATTTATTTTTTCCATTTTTGTTTCCTTTTACAGCTAAACAGGGCATGACATTTTTTAATTTTTAGTTCGACAACCGTACTTATGCAATTCAACACATTGTTGCCTAAACACTGAAATTCGAGGCAAAACTCGATTTGTTAGCTTTGTGTACAATACTTATGTATATTTTGTGTTGAAACTGACTATTTATGGCAGGCATCATAGGAATTCGAAGGGTACAACTTGACGAGGGTCCGCCACGTGTGACAGTGAACGATGGTACGTTTCACAAAGTGACGGTGCAAGGTGAATTTGATTCAGCAATCCTTGTTGATCGCATAAGAACCAAACTCCGAAAAATTGTAACAATTTTGGAAGAACGAAAGGTAGGTGGAGGAGGAGGAGGTGGCAGTAGCAATGATGGAGGAAGTGAACATGGTTCTATGAATGGCGAAAATGAAGGACAATGAGGATGTGACAATATTATTTGAGGAATTTTAATGTAGAATGAAAATAAGGACGACATTGTTGTCTATACATGACAAATAAATCATTAGGGCACTGAAATAGTTTAATATATGCATGGTATCAAGGTATTTAGGTTGAATTGAATGCTGACATTGTTGCACATTCGTGTACATTTGACTGACGTTTCAATTTAGATATGTGGATTTAATTCTAAGAATATATGAGTCAACTTTTTAATCAAAACTGAGACTACTTATTCATATGTCCAAATATTTTGGTTATATGTAATTTAGTTTCTTATATATTAATCATCTAAAATTATAGTTTGCATCCATATATTTCTCTTATCTTTCTTTCCTTTCTAATCAAGACTCTTGTATTTTGCTCAAAATTGGTAGATACCCATAAAAATTGCAAATAAGCTCAATATAATCACCTAAATTTTATTAGGAGTAATATATTATACATCAACTCATTTTGTTTGACAAAAGAGTTAGATATTGGGAATTAAATGAAAATTGGCGAGATACATGAGATTATACCATATTATGGTATTCTCTCTAATCATTTATCTCGACTGGATTTGGTTAACTTTCATTACCATTATTTCTATAAACCCTCGTATTATTCTTTGATTGTAGAAACAAAACAAAAGGTCAAGTTGAACACAAGAAGAGTAAGATAGAATTGATCAAACTAATAAGAATGGAACAAAGACAAAAATGTGAACAAACAAGACAATTGCTTGGAACGAGGGTGTCAAAAATCGATCAAGATAGTACATATTGGATTGATTGCTCTATCATTAGTCTATTATGCTAATTTATTAAGGTATGATGTGTCAATACAAGAATCATGACACAATATAAAATTTGTTGATGACTTGCCTGAATCATAATATGACTCGCGTTAGAAATTTATAGGAGAGTGATGTATCATATACGTCGGATTGTTATTCATTAAAATTAATTCTAATGTACAAAAACACGAAATATGTATTTATCACATTAATTACCGCATCAATTTGTAAATAAAATTTTGCACAAAGTTTGAAACATTTAACATTTTCCAATTTTTATTTATTAAAAAAAAAGAAAGAAAGAACAGCAGTTAATAAAGCAACAAATACAAATAGCACCCGTTATAAACTTCTCACAATAGGTTGCTGTCTCCGCATAATTGCCACGTCATTTTACGACCGTTACATCAAAAATGTCAAACCTGGTGTCATTGACTGTGCGATGGCCTAATTCACAGGAGTGGACCTGCACCTCCTCCGTAATTGAACTTGGACCCACACGCTGGAACAAAAACGATTCTCATTGGATAAATCCAGTGGAAGCAGGACCCACATATACTCTGTCTTGTTGACGTGTCAATTATACAGTGGTTACTGTAGTCTAGTGGAGAATTCGCTTTATCGTGGCCTACAGGCTCACGTTAGCATTTCAACTCCTACGTTCTGAAAAGTCAGAGTGGCTCTTCTCCCCAGATTCTGCCACGTGTTCTTCCCTCTCCCGCGTCTTAAATCTATCCGTTAACTATTCTCTCTCTTCTGTGCGTGCAACGCCTCCTCAGTCCTCCATTGAAGGAGAGAAGAGAAATTGTATTTTTTTTTTGTCCGAAATAGTATAGAAAAAAATAAAATATATCGAAAATGGGAAAATTACTGTGTGATTCGACGACCGTTGCAGAGACATTTCAAACATCGTCACCGAACGTAGCTTGGAGAGATCCGACGCCGGCGTCTATTGATTCCATCGAAGCCGTTGATCTGGTCGTTGACCAAATCACGACCACCAGCGCCGAATGGGACAGCGTGATCGGTCTAGAGGACCAGCAGAGGCGCCACCTGCAGAGACTCCACGCCAAGGGGGTTCTCTGG
>JAYMTK010002809.1:0-13200 GCA_036897405.1 Pelargonium myrrhifolium | reverse complement strand
CCACCTGCAACCCTCCTCCCCACACCCCTTCACCAGCACTCATCTGAACTTGCATAGATCGCACCCCACCTGGATCCTCCCCGCCCCTCTGCATCTTGACGAAAGCCCCCTCCAGTCCGTCCCTCAACCCCAACCAGACCATCCCTTCTCTCCAACCATAACATACGCAGTCGCCCACCCCCTTTTCTTATAGCGTCCTCCCATCCCTCATTCCACCACTTCCCCCTGCCACACTTCCCACCAATCCCCCACACCGCTCCGCCCTAGATAATAACCCAACTCTCGAAATCCCTCATCTCACCATTATTGGACCACGCCATCTTCTTCGGCCCCACCTATCTCTCATGGGCGGCACAGGCCAAATCCTAGCCACTCCCCCCAAAACCCTAAACATCCCTATACTTCCCTATACCCAAACACTTTTGTTTTGTCGAAAATTATTTGTTTATTTAGTTTTGTTTTCAGTCTTGAATCCAACATTTTTTTAAAGATAATTCAAAACACCAAATTATTGTGGGCCTAACTTCAACAACCCAAATGTTGAACCATAGCAAAACCCATTTTGAAACCCGACCCGTAAATTCAGACCCATTTCCAATTGCTAAGCCGCCTTTTGTTCCACGGAACTTGCTTCTCTTCCGTTTCCTGTTTCGCATCCCCAACCCAACCCTGCGAGCTTCCTCTCTGCCACGCTGCACAGATTCTCGATTTTCTCGCTGAATCAAACTGTAAGTGCTTCTCTTTTGCTTCCTCACCAGAATCTAGAACCAAAATTTCGCTTCCAGACAACGCGTGTATTGTTCTGTAGCTTTATGCTTTGTCTTGGTTCGAATCGTTTGATAATCGCCATTTATTTCCTGTTTTCGTTTCTTGTTTTCATGTTATGTGATATCGTCTTTGTGTTGTTTCTGATATGGGTTTCTTGGCTGTTTATGGGTGTGAGCTAAAGCAGTAAACTTTGTGCACGCCAACTGTTTGATAAAATGCCTAAATGGGTTCACTTTGTTTGTGTTTCCATGATAAAGTAGTAAAAACACAGTTTTTGAAATTTCTTGTGTTTTCAGACGTTCAAGTAGAACAAAACCGTCAGTCAGGAATGTGAAGATGGTGCAATTGATTATGTGCTATCATCTTTGTGTTGTTTCTGATATGGTTATCTTGGCTGTTGATGGGTGTGAGCTAAAGCTGTAAACTTTGTGCACGCCAAGTGTTTGATAAAATGCCTAAATGGGTTCACTTTGTAATTGCTTGTGTTTTTAGAAGTTCAAGTAGAACAAAATCATCATTCGGGAATGGGAAGATGGTGTAATTGATTGGTAATGAGAGCCCATAAGCTGATAGCTTGACATTATTGATTGTTGTACGTGTTACTGTTTTGTTTTGTTTCTGACATTTTTTGTTGCGACTTCAATCTGTAAAATTTGTGCAGGCTAAGTGTTTGATATAATGCCCAAATGGGTTAGCTTTGTCTATGTTTCCAGTTGAAAATACTCCCTCTGTCGTGAGTGTCACTGTTTCTATTTTGGGAATAATAAAGGAATAGTTAGTTAGTGTTGTATAATTACTTTTGTATCCCATGAGTATGTGCTAAGTAACTTACTAAAAAAGAAAGAGGAGACCTATTTTGGTACAAAAATGTAAGACAAACATGACACTCATTTTGGGACTGAGGAAGTAGTAAATACCATTATTTTGTAATTGTTCACTTTTGCAGAAGCTCAAGTGAAATAGAACCATCATACAGATAGAGGAAACCTAGAGACGGTAAAGAAAATTGGTTTTCATTTCAACGAAAAACCTTCAATACATTATGCCATTTTATTGGACCTAATTTTCCATCTTTAAAATTTGCAAAGCAAATTGCTCAGTAACATGCTGATATGGATTTATTTAGATGTTTCCACCAGTTCAGGTAAAACAAAACCATCATTCTGGAACGGAAAAATGGTACCTTAGCGTGCCCCTGGCTCAGTAACATGCTGATATTTGTTGTTTTTGCATGAATAGCAAACATATTGGTTCTAGATTGTTACCTCAAATTATTGCACTAAAAAGAAAAGTTAATTTGGCATTTACCATGAGGCCATGTATGATCACAACATTTTCAAAGTTTGTTACTTGTCCCTTAGTTCATTTGTTTTCTTTGCATTTATTACTTGCCGCCTTGCCAACATATGAGCCTGTATTTGCATTACCTTGTATTTCATGTTACCACATGCTCCTTTCCCTCCCATAATGAGTGTTATATGTTTGTCCCAAATGAATTACCAATAAAATCTCTATCATTAGTTAGCTAGAATCCCGTGAGTTTGTTACAGCATATGCATAATGAATTACATTGGCAAAAGTCCAATGGAACTAACTTCTCCTTGAGTTTTTTCAAAAAAAGAGTACAAAACACTCGTTTTGAGATGGAGAGAGTATTATCCACCGGCCAGATGAGGAGTAAATTGTCTTTAAAGAACTATTAATACTAATGGGGATGTATGAAAATTTTCTACCTATTATGCGATGAAGCAAGAGAATTGAACAAGAACTATTCTTTGTTCTTTAGGCATATTGTTTCTTAATATCTCATTATGTTAGGTACACGTGTGTAACATGATGAGGTATAATATGGACTTCTTGTTTAGCCCATTACTTAGATTCCAGCAGTAACGGAGATTACAACTCCAAAATCTTTATTATAGATCTCAATTGCCTTTGTTTTAGCTAAACTCCACGCATAGATGAAAGTCCTCCTATGGGCCATCCCTTTGCTTAAAAAAATATCATCTAGTTTGTCAGTAGTGCGAAGCATAAAGGAAATTTAAGTGCCATGTTGGAATGTAATTTTCAAATGTCCCATTGGTAATGTTATTTAGGTTGTTGTGTGGGCACATTCCCTTTTATGGTAAGCTATAATGGTTCTCATTCTATTGATTTTCTTCATCTATGTTTAAGGATTCAGAGAAAGGAACTGTATGTACAAACTTATGTTATTATATACTCAAGCATTGTGATTTAGGTATATTTTACGGTAAGCCTGTTGTTAAATTTACCCTTTTTGTGCATCATATTTTCAGCATTCTTGTATTTGCTGTCAAGGACGAAGAATTCCAGCTATGGGTGGACTGCCTGCTACACAAAATGAATCCTCTGTCTTAGCGTTGCCTGGGTCACAGCAAAAGCCAGGTTCGGCTATTGCAGCACCTGTTCCCGAATCAAAGCCGAAGAAGAAGATCTGTTGTGCCTGCCCCGACACTAAAAGGCTGAGAGATGAGTGTATGGTGCAGCATGGTGAGGAAGCGTGTTCGAAATGGATTGAGGCTCATCTCAAGTGCCTACGTTCTGAGGGATTCAATGTTTGAGATTGGTTGAGATCATTGGTTCGGTATAAAATGAAAAACGAAACTGAGTTTACAAACTAAATTTATTTAGGATTACATTTCAAATGATATTTTATTCGACTTTTGGCTCGACATTGAATGAATATTTGAAAACCGGAAAGAATAAAGCAGAGCAGAGCAGCTGATCTGATAGATGAAATCCATGTCTTGATTTCTTTGTATTTTCAGGTTATAACCTGTAAACATTGAAGATATTATCATGAGCAATACACATTGATACTTGGATGGCTTTCTTTGATATTTGTATGTCTTTATTTTAAGAAAATATTAATGGAGACTGTTGTTTCTTGTATGATCAATCCTAGCCAGGATTTGGAAGAAACTTTCATCTTAATTTGAGGTCTTGAGTTTGAACGGCATAATATGCAGCTGTGTTAAAACTTGACATGAAGAGCTTTGTCGTTCTGATTGAGGATTAATCTGAGTGTGATATATTTTAAAAGTGTTGATCGCAGACCTACTCTGAATATCTTGTAAATAAGAACATGAAAACAAGTATTTAATAACAGAAACAAACACTTAGTATGTCAAGTGGTTGATTTCACTTGGTTCTTCGAGGTCTCAAGTTTGAGTCTCGATGTTTGTACGCTTGCTGATAAAAAAAATAAAAAAAAAAGATTTTGCTTGAAAAGAAGCTTGGAAGTTGTTGTAATATAGAAATGATTCTTTATTTTAACAAAAAAACGGGTTGTTTGATTTGAACCCACTTGACAGACCAATCTAGTTTCTCCATAAAATTCGGTCAAAAACATAGATTCACATGTACAAATTTGATGAGGTATCAAGATCGATACCCACTCAACACATCCTTGGTGGTGGTGATGTAAGAGACCACTTTGGTGCAGTAACGTGCCAAAAGTTCTAGGCTAGGGTTAAAAAGCAAAATCTATTTTTTAAACATTATTGATTCATTGTTTAAGCTTGTATTTATACGTGGTGGGGATGTAAGAGACCACTTTTGGTGCAGTCAGGTGCCTAAAGCCTTAGGTTAGAGAGAGAAACGAAATCTCACTCCTGAACAACGGTCCCTCCCCGTAAATATAATGGTACTGTATAGTTACAAGATAGGATTTCGGCACCTGTCTGTATAAAAAAAAAAAAAAAAAAAGCAAAGTTGCCTATTTGAAGAAGCAATTTAGCTTATAAGTGATCTTGACTTTAAGTCGTCATCTCAAAAAAAAAAGAAGAGAATAATAATTTTTTGGGGTTTGCTTTTTTCATCCATATTTAATTGTTTCATTCATATTCAAATTCATGTTATATTCTTTTGAATTGATGTAAACTACACTTGCTAGGCATTATATTCTCTTGACAATTACAACCACTTCCCTTCCCATTTATATGTATTCTCTCCCTCTTACTTTAATGGTTCACCATGCAAAAATAAATGACATAATTTGAATATTAATTAATTCTTTTAAGAGGAAATTATAGAAGAGTGCCCTCATTTGTACAAAGGTGTCTTCCAGATGCCAAACGTACTTTAGGGTACCCTAAACCATTCAATTTGTGATTCATCAGTTAAAATGGATGGAAATGGATTCTCTATCATCATGTGTCATGCACATGCTTGTATAACTTTATAAAATACAAAATTTACCATTAGGTTAATTACATAAGGGTATCTTTATGTGAAACTCATTTGCACTAGAGTACCCTCATTTGAAACACATTTGCACGAGAGTGCCCTCAAAAGACCAAAATTCTGCCGAAAAAACTTTTAATTAATATCATTTTGACTAGATTGACATCAAATTCACAAAAATAAAATTAAAACATTAACAATAATCAATCTCCACATAATCAAAATGACATCAATTTTACAAAAATCAAATCGAAATCCTAACAAAAATTGAGTATTTTGAAGAAACTTACTTTATAAAGATAATATTAGGGTATTTTGGATGAGAGTGATGATGGGTTAGGGCTTTCGGCAATGATTACGGAAACGACGACGGCGGTTTCAGGATTGGAGACAAGATGGAGAAGAGATAGATGATTTGGAGGTGATGGTGGTGCTTTTGAATATGATTATTTGTTGTTGATGATTAATAATTTGAAAAAAATAAAGGATTTTGAGGAGATGAGATAAATGATTTGAAGAAGATGGAGATGGAAGATTTGGAGGAGATAGATATAGAGCTGAGATGGAGGAGATGAAGATGGAGGAGATAGAGATGGAGCTGAGATGGAGGATTTGGAGGAGATAGAAATGAAGGAATTGGAGAAAATGGAGATGGAGAATTTGAGAGCAAGGTGATCAGGGATTTGGAGAAGAATGAGAAGATGAAAAAAAATGGCTATTTGGTCATCAACTGCAATTAACGGAAATATTGACGGATCACAAATTGAATAGTTTAGTATGTTTGACAGTTTGAGAGCACATTTGTGCAAATGAGTTTCAAATTAGGGCAATTTCCCATTCTTTTAATAAATATTATATTATGATTACATTATCAATGTTAGAATAAGTGTCATTAATACAAACATTATTTTTAATGTTTGTGAAGATTGTGTAATTCAAAAACATCCTTTATGTAAGATGTCATTATTTGAGTTTGACCTAAGATAAGAGAATAATGTTAATGTTATATGTTAATGTCATTGTTTAGGGAAAAGTTGAAATGCTAAAATTTGCTAATAATTGATAGATGGAATAGTAGATAGTGAACACTTAACTTTGCTAAGGTACTTATTCTTTTCTTTTATGTATGTTGGAATTTGATTGCACCAAGTTTCATGCAAATCTTGAAGCAAGTCATTTCAAATTGGGTATTTATGCTTTTCTATTGTTTGAGAAAAAAGAAAGAAAAGAAGTTGGTATTTGTGCTTTGATGAATGAATAATATTTTTACCTATTTGTAAGCCTCATTCAAAAAAAAAAAAAATCTTCCATTAAAATGATATAATTACTTACAAGTGTTGCGATTAAATATCTACAACCGAGAGAAAATATTGAAACATACAATCCATTTTAACAATAATAAATAAGGATATTTACAAATTTTTCAAAGAGAAGTGCATACATCGAAAAACAATTATATGTAGAGCAAATTTAGTATGCGAAATTAACTATTACAAATTAAATTATCCTTTAACCTTACAGTTAAGTGTTCATTTTCTCTTCTTCTTTGATGGAGTATGAGGAAAGAATCGATGGCCCCTCTTGTCCATACGGAAGTGGCGTGAATATGTGGGTAGAATTTACAAAGGTCCTCATTGTAAGACTCGTGAACTTGGGGCAATTAAGGTTGTTTTCTACGAGAATCGTCTCACCGAAAAACTACCCTCTAACCTTCAAATCGGAGGATGGTTTGATGAGATTTTCACAGCTATTGAGGTGAACTTACATATATGTGGTGTTTTAGTTCAAGTAGATATTAGAATTCATTTCATCCGTTAAAAATAAATTCTTCTTCCTTTTAAAATGCTTTTATTACAAATATTTGGCATTTTATTTGTAATATTTGCTTCTCTCTCCAATTTTTTTCTTTCTTTTTCATATAGATCTTTATATAGTGTACAAAATATATTTGTTCTTTTTTATCTTCCTCTAGAAAAAGAATGGCCATAAAATCTTTGTCCATCACTTCGAACATGCATTTCAAAAAGGACTTGCTTCTCTTGAATAAGTAAAGAACAAAATGTATGAAATATTCTTGTTTATATTTTTTTATTTGAACAAAAGTATAAAATATTCTATCATGTCGCTTTTATTTTATTCTAATATTAAATATATACATGTCGCATTCATATTATGTTAATAAGGTAATTATACTTGAATGGTCAGTGTTGGGTCATGGCATGGATGTGATAATCACATGATCAACTAATAAAAATTGTTCAAATTTAACTCGAGATATCGTGTTTGAGTCCTAAGATAATGGATATGTAACTTTAAAACTTGAACATCTAATTCCTTAACCAAAATCTCTAATCATATCTATTTTTGTTTCTTGGTTGATTATTGCCATAGTAAACATATAGCTAGGTTGAGATAAAGATTCCAACACTTTTATGTCTCACCAAACTATAATTATCTTCATAAGCGTGTAATACAATACTTAGTCAAATCTAATAGTAGTTATTATATCAAAACTTTCAAAATTCTCAACAATTGAGACTATTTATCTTAAACTTATTATTCTAAAATATCGGAATACAATACTAAAAGTATGAATGACACGTTATCATAACATGTGTGACCTAAACGTCATGTACTCATCTTTCTAAAGTTCATTTAGTCTCTCTATTTTCTCATATCGGTCCACCTGTAATGTCAAAACAAAATCGAGCCATGCTCCCTACCATTCCTTATTTTCCCCACTGCAAAATTAACGTAAATGAGTCTCAGCGTAAAACTTCTATTCTCTCTCACACGATCGACTTCACCAAGGAAGAATATAGTATTTTTTTTATTCGTTGAGCTATACAACATGAGATAACTCTCCTATTTTAACTCCAAACTCCACCCAACCCACCTAAGGAGTTCAACCCACGACCTCCCACAAGAAGATGTAGGTCTTGACTACGTACTGAATCGCCCCCTAAGAAACAGAAATAGTATTTTCTTTACTATATATATTATACAAATAGCATATATTAAAGACTTCTCTAATCTAGAAAAGAAAAGTTAATTACAGTTTCATATCATGTACTATACCCCATTTGCAATTCACGACCATGAACCACCAAATTAACTTTTCACTACCCTGTACTTTTCAAACCGTTGCAAATTGCCATTAAATTTCCGTTTGTTAAGTGGGTAAAAGACGAAAATACCCCTTCACTACCCCTTGCAGGAGACGACGGAGGAGGCGGAGATCGTGTTTATAGGGTAGTGAAATGTTAGAATTATGAAGTACATGGTAGTGAAATGTTAGAACTATGAAGAACAGGGTAATGAAATGTTAAAGCTATGAAGGACAATTTTGTCATTTAGAAATTTTTTTGTCCACGTGCAGTGCACGTACGTGACAACTAAAAAGATGTTTTCTGTTACAATTCTTGGATGACAAACCTATTTGTTAACAAAATGAAAGTACATGGTAGTAAAAATGTTAATTTGATAGTTCATGGCAGTGAATTGCAAATGAGCTATAATATAATGTATGAAACTGTAATCAACCCTTCTTTTCTAGATTAGAGAAATCTTTAATATATGCTATTTGTATAATATAGTAAAAAGAAAATACTATTTGTGTTTCTTAGGGGTGACTCAGTAGTCAAGAGAGTTATCTCATGTTGTGTAACGTCAATTCACTACTTTGTATTATACCTCATGATAGTAAATTGCAAATAAGATATAGTATAAGATATGAAACTGTAATTAACCCGAAAAAGAACGGACAGAAGTGAAGTTGACATGAGAGGAGGATAGCAAGACATAGGCTTAGGCTCTCTCCATTATTAAGATTCTTTTTGGGATGGTTCTCATGCCTCTTATGGTATTGAGTATTGACCCATCATTTGGCCCATATCTTCTCAATATTGTTCCTTCTCCTCCATCTATAAATACACCACCTTGGTGCACACCTTGAACACATAGCGATTCATAGCATTTTCAGCAATACAAGAAACTAAAGCTCCATTTTCACATACCAACTCTCAATCACCATGTCGAGCACCTGCGGAAACTGCGACTGCGCTGACAAGTCCAGCTGTGTGTAAGTCTTTGATCTCCTATGTATCTTTTTCTTGTAGCTTTTGTTCATGGTTTTTGGTGTTCTTGTGCCATGCTTTACTTCGATCACAACAAGAATTGCGGTTTTATAAAAGTCGGCCAAGTTATATTATAAGTCAATTAACCCGTCTCCTAAGAGTTGGTAGCATGCATGTGCCTTGTTTCATGAGACGGTCAAACTCAAACTACCTTCCATGAAAAGTAAAAAGTTCAAATTATCTAGGAGTAATTTCATGTTACTACCCTCTTAGATGCCGGTTTGTCATGAAACTACCTTGTCTTATCATGTTACTACCATGTAAGATTATTTTCCATCACATTATTACCTTGAGACTTGAGAGAGTCAAATTTCGTTAAAATTAACGGACAAAATGGACGGAAACACAAGTTGGATCTAACATGTTAGTTACATGAAATTTTTTATTATTTAGGGTAGTAACATGATAAATTGGAATCTAATAGGGTAATAACTTGTAATTACCCCAACTACCTATGATGAAGACAATTTTATCTAAGCGGTCTCCTACAATCGTTTTTCTTGTAGAGCATGGCTATGTACTTCTAAGTTTATATTCTCTACAACTACATATATATGGTGTTATTATTGGAAAAGTGTCTAACGGGGATCGTTGGAAAGTACAATACTAATCAAGTTGATAAATGATATGTGTGCACTTATCTCAAAACTCAATTACTTCGTATATTTAGAACAACTATAGTTTTAACTAAGAGCCCAACCCATTCTATTAGGCCAGACAAAGAGACCGACAATCTAACATATGGTTCACCCGGTTCGTAAAACTTCTAGCTAGCAAACAAAAACTCTTTGTTACCCAGCTAAGCGTCGTAGATTAAAATATCATTAACAATCAAGCTGAAGGTACTAAATTCCCCAACCTGTAAAGCTCGGATCACCAATTGAGAATCTGATTCAAGAACGATAGCCCCATCGTATTTCTACCCCCAACATACACTTTGATTAATTCTAACATACATATTTTATTGTGACATGCAATTTCAGGAAGAAGGGAAACAGCTACAGCCTTGACATCATCGAGACCGAGAAAAGGTATCCATCTATAAACATGTTACTAAATAATACTTTTTCTGCCTCAAAATAAGCGTTCTTTTTTATTTTGAAAAGATTTAATAAAAAGAATTGAATTAGCGTGATAAATTTACTATTGTATCATCGTGATTACGAGTTAAGAGATATTAACTAGCTTAATTATACTATTGACAATTCATGTATAACTAACTTATTAAAAAAAGGTTAATTACAATTTCATACCATGTACTATACCTTATTTGCAATTCATTACCCTGAACTACCAAATTAACTTTTTACTACCCTGTACTTTCGAAACCATTGCAATTAAGTCCGTTGTTAATCTGTCGTCAGTTAAGTACGTAAAAGACGAAAATACCCCTCTTCAACCCCTTCACTGTTCTGGTTACAGAGCAGTGAAATATTAAAATTATGAAGTACATGATAGTGAAATGTTAGAACTATGAAGTACATGGTAGTGAAAAGACGTTTGTTTAATTGATCTGTGGTTTTTGCAGCTACGACGCGGTTGTGGTGGATGCTCCGGCGGCCGAGCACGACGGAAAGTGCAAGTGCGGCTCCGCCTGCTCTTGCACAGACTGCACCTGTGGTCACTAAGCAACATGAAATCAATGATCTTTGGGAGTGAATAATATGTAATTGTGTGTGTCAATAAAATTGTGTACTATGTGTTTACACAATTTGTGTCTTTGTTGTTTGAGTCTTTAATTGTCAAGTCATGTTGTGTGGTTGATAAAATTTCCTTTCACAATAGTGTTGTAATGGCCATGTCCATGACCTTTTTAATGGAATACTAATTATTATATATTCTTGTGTCTTTATCTATCATCAAGAAAATCACTTGTTGTATAAGCCTCATTTTACGACAAAAGAAATATAAGGGATAATTACGTGTTAGATACACATTTTACACGTTACCATTATAAACTTTTTTTCGTTAGACATTACTACTCTAAAATACAAAAATTTCATTCTGTTAGTTAACTTTAACGGAATTTGACTATATAAAAAAAGTTTGGGGTAGTAACGTGCAAAATATGTATCTAACAAGGTAGTAACGTGTAAAAAAATGAAAGGTATTTAGGTCTTTTTCAAGATTTAACTAACGAAACATTTAACGGATTGGAAAAAAGATAGTTCAAGATAGTAACGTGCAAAATGTGTATCTAACATGGTAGTAACGTGTAATTATCTCAAACTATAACTACAATATAGTGCATAACAACAATAACCGTGAAAACATTATTCATAACAACTATGGAAACATAGTTCTTATCATTAAAACATAGTAAATAAAACACACACTACCAAAAAAAAAATTGCAAACTGTGACGAAAATTTGTAAGAGAAATTTTCTGTCACAGTTTCGTCAAAAATTGTGACATAAATTATATTTTTCGTCACAGTTATGACTTTTTGTCAAAATCTGTGACGAACTTTTATGCCACAAACATTTGTGACGACATGAACAATGACATAAATCATTCTGTCACAAAATGGATTTTGAGACAAAATTTTAATGACTTGTGGCATAAACTTCTGTCACATAAAAATCGCGATTTTTCTTATAGTAAATCGTAATACAAAATATGAGACTAAGACTAAGATCTTTCTTTCCTACCGTGAATTTTGAAAAACTTAAAAGTAAATCATAAGTGTTATTTTTCTCGTCCGATGAACACTCTGTATCGATTCATATCTTCAAGTTGTCGGATTTATGAACTTATGGGAGTGTTTGATTTCGATCTAGAACCAAATGTGAAGGTTGCAAAAGGAGATTGCTCCAAGTTCTCCAACCCTTGAAGTCATGACAACATCACTAAACATAGATTATCATCTATACAAACTAGGTCAATTTTGGTATTGAATTCACCTTATTTTTTTCTAATGAGTCATTCATTACTCTCATCTATATTGCTCAATAAAAACTAAGTCATACTCGGTTTGTTATTTTATTATATACACAAAAGAATTTCGTTCCGTTCTTAGTTTAAATATTTTTAAATTTTAACCTTCAATCTGTTTACGAATTAACAAAACTTTCATGTACATGTAACAAAAAACTTAGTTAAAATAAGTTTTAAATATCAATCGAATTTGGACCATAACTTTTTGTGGTAAAGTCTAATTGTAAGGACCAAATTGAGTGCAAACACAAAAGCTCAGGTACCAAATAAGAATAATAGATTCAATTAAAGTTCATGCTGATTCACAATTATATTCTATAAATTTGCTTTTCAACAAATTTACTACCATTATGCAACCATGAAGTGTAGTGGCATTATGTTCCAAAACACCGACAATTTGCTCAAAATTTATACTCCGTCGCAGTTTGTGCCTATCTATATATTTTCTTGAAAAGGAGAAACTTCGTTAATAACCAAACCAAATATAAAAGTACAAGATTACAATAAGTTCATCAATTCGGACCACTCTAAGAGACTCAACCAGACTAAAAACAAGAACCTCCCTCACCGAAGATACCACTAGATATATAGATCGGCATAACACATAGTCAATCCCAACCTCTGAACACAATACCTGAATAAACCTACTGGTTAAAGGACCATGGCGCCAGAAGGATACGGGGCCTTTCACGAGCCCCGCATGTATGACTCCGACCATACTCCTACAACATTTATTCCAACTCCCTAACATGCACACTAGGAACCCCTTCGCCGCCTCATTTTGGCGAGCGGATCTGTTGTGTCTTCATTAGTTTCCGGTGATGCCACCACCGTCAAACCTCCCACGCCTCCGCCTTCCTCCTTTATTCTCATCCATCGTAGTCCCTCGACAATCCGTAATGCCACCCCTCGCCTCCACCTGCACTGTTAGCATCTCTGCTGCCATTCTCCATATCGAAAACCCTAAAACCCTTTAACTAAAGAGAACCGTTTTATGCCTTCCACAATTGATTTACTCGGGCCTGTTTATATAAAAAAGGGGTAAATACAATAGGCACCCCTAAAGTTTTGGGTAAAAACAGTTAGCACCCCTAAACTTTGGTCTGGAACAATAAGCATCCCTAAAGTATCAAAAGATCTTTCCGTCAGTTA